>JAQFZQ010001555.1:0-18780 GCA_034696005.1 Glomeris marginata | reverse complement strand
TTCACATGGGATGGACCCGGTCGAGTTTAGCAGGAGGTGGGTGCATTTGATGGTCAACTCTAGTTGCGACCTCTGTAGTGGCCTTGCGCGCTACTATGCCTTCAGCTCATGCTATTGGCTGTTCCTTATTGGCTGAAGTTTCTTATTCCAATCAAAATGAGCGAAGTAATAGTAGCACATGAGGCCACTAGGGGCACTGGGGGTCCGTGTCCATGCCTTAGACTTCTATTGCCTTGTGGTGCTGCAAACAATGGTGCTGCGAACAACTGCAGCGCCACCACACGACACTTGTGGTACTAGTGAAGTATTGATCTGAAAAATCGAAAAGTATATACCAAATATCACAATAAAACTTGAGAATAAGCTTTGAAAATTATTAAAGATATGATAAAGTGCCACAATATGTTAAAGTTAAACTAAACACCTTTTCGGTGCTTGATAGCATCATAATATTTTTTCACATCTTTAAATACAATATTGCTGGGCCTCGATCTAACTTGACACATAATGTAGATAAACAAAATGCGAAAGGTGTACAACAAATTGCCACCGCGTTTGCAGACACCTAAAAGGTGTTTTCCAGTCAGACAGTTTAAAAGTATTTAAAAGACAAAAAAATCACATCTATTTTTCCTTATTACTGTATACTGTGATTAATGTGCTAGAAGATTTCACAGGTGCAGGAATGTCACGTGGCAACGCTCGTAGATGGCGCTGCAAGTCGCTTTTTAAATATAGCAATTTGTTACGCACTGCAATAAAACCTTTGAGTAAATAATCGCAGGAGAATATATACGAAATGTACACCCAAGTGGTGCATTTTGGGCTTTTATTTAGAAGAGAATAAATAATTTTTCATTGGTTTTATATTCTAATATAATGTAGTTTAGCAGTTTTAAAAAAACAACATTGAAATGCCCCAAGTTATTCATATGTTGGCCTGGAAATTGAGTTAACAACAGTTGACTTTCTTCACACTTTGCACCCTACAATTTACAAATTTGGTGGAGATCGCAAATCGGCATTGCGGAAACAGTTGTGAACCGTGTCACGAATTACACCGATATAATTTACAGCAAAGTTATCGGCCAAACTGGGTTAGGGTGTTGCGCTTTTAACATGTGACCATATATTTCCATTAGTACAATCGCTGCAAGCGGCCATGTTAGTGTGTATATATGGGAAAAACTTAGTCAAGTCCGTGGAAAGTTTATCTTAGCAAAAATTAGTCCACGTCGAACTCCTTATAATATATCCAGACCAGAAAACAACATTCCCAGCCAATTGAGATAATTAATTCCAAGCTGTTTTGCAGGTTAAAACTGGACAATAATTTGTACTGGTACACCGCACATGCCACATACCTCGGTCACATAAATCGTTTAAAAAACAAAGCAAAAAACGCAATGTGCTTCATAGAAATTACTGTACAGTTATTCTTAGTTTTTGCAGTCTACATTCTCAATGTATACTATATAAACACAGCATTTATTTTAAAAGCTCCATGTTATAGTACCTACTACAGCAAAAAACATACAACCAAATAACTAACACACTCCCATATTTAGTTCATTTATAATAAAAATGTGGTCCGAAAATTGTCTTTAAAACTTACAACTTTAAAGTGGTTCATATACCAATCTGTCATTTCCATTTTCCTTGAGTTTTCTTGTCTAAAGTGCTCAAGACAAACTTTCCAGAGCATATACAGGGTAAGCTAGTTTTATTACAATTTAACAATTCTTTATGAATAAGTTTAATTTAAGACACATTCAAATTGCGCATATATGTGTTTTCCCTAAACTTATAGCTAAAGTTAGAATCTGTTTGACCTCGAAGCTGGGGTCCAAGGTCATTTGCCATATGAATTTTGAAATCCTCACCACCTATAGTACTACTTCATTTTCACTTGTTCAACTTTAACGAAGCTATCTCTAACCATTCCACTGTTAAATCAACTGGACATTTGAATCACCCTGTAGAATGTGAGGATTCATTACAAAAACCCATGTTACAAAAAACCCTAGTAAATCACATTTTTTCCAGATGAAAACACAGTTATTTATATTTTATGTCATGCACAATGCAATGCACTAATTTCATTATTATACTAATGTAGGAAAAAAAACGTTTTGAATTTGTAAGATTGGAAACTTTCCCAACAGCCAATTTCCTAAATAACTATTTTAATATTATTTGAACTATATTTTCAAATTTTTTGCAGAAAATGACACAGGTGGAGCTGAAGTGCAGCACTAATATTAATTGACCTAAGTGAACCACTATATACTATACCTACTATACTGAAATATTATAATTATATACTTTTAAAATGTTATAAATGCATGGCACTATAATTTAACTATAAATTTACATATTGTATATTATAGTTTATTTCATCCAGCATAATACTGGTAAATTTATTCAAGTTAGCGTGGAAATTATGCATTCATTTGCATTAATATTATATTTTCATTCTTACAATGGAAGCAACGAAGTTAATCAACTTATCCGAGGCATTAATTTCAAGGGAGAAATTAATCACGAGCTCAAATTAACATATTAAACATTATATGCATAGGTAATAATTGCAGTTTCTCGATAATCAGTGCACTGAAATCTACATGGAAATCTTTTTGGCCCATTTGCCGGTTTTCATCTTCAAGCCCAATTACTGTATGTAAATCGGAAATTTTAAGACGCCGATCAATACTTTTACTGTATATGAACATTTTGCTAGTACAGTTTATATCTGCAAGTGAAATATTTGCACACTTATCAATAACCTATTCATTTTAATTTCAAAACACACCATGACAAGTAAAAATAAGCTATTCTCCATAATTTATTTATGTCTCGGAATAATATCTATCCATAATTTACTGGAATAACAACTCAAAGTGCTTAGGCAAAATTTCTAGAGCAAATTATACGCAGGTTAAAGGTGAACTGACATGGTTTTCAACCATACCCTGATAATCGGTTTTTATGAGTTATGAGCGTTTTACCGAATGTGACGTCACAGAGCAAGCAAAGCGTTTTTCCATGGAAACGGTACTGGAAACGGTACTGGGTTGCGAGCGGCTGCGAGTATGGGGCACTAACTGTCCGCCTCGCTTGTGGACTAGTCGAGCTATGATTGGGCGGGGCTTCAATGTATACATAATTTGCAAATGCAGTTTGTACAATGACATCATTCACTAGAATGTCATTGGTTGAGGCCATTTCATTCTTTTGGAGCAACAGGGACTTCATACTGAGCTACTGTAACATCACAAGTTGTGATGTCACGGATAGGTAAAACGCTTATAACTTTTGTTTTTCAATTTGTAATCGATTTCTGCTTGCACATATTTCTAACATGATAATTAATTAGTCTACTAATCGAATGAACAATTAAGGACGATGGGGTTAAGAATAACTATTTAAATACAGAAATTCTTGCATATGCAAAACTGGGCAACTTATAAACAAAACAATCTAAACTATTCAATCGGTTTACTAAAATTCTACATTATAACATTACATTGCATGTTTTCATTTCAAAAAGTAATTGCAAATTCAGTTCATTAACATAAAAATCAACCTTAAAATAGAGTTAAAAATTAAATTAGAAAACTGACCATTCTAATAGTCAAATATATTCTCATTGAATATTTCAGTGCACGCAAATACAGTATAGTTGCAATACTACACTAAATTCAAGTGCATTCCTTTTAGACACAATATCAATATACGAAAATTGAACAAAAAAAATCACTGATATTGAAGGAAATAACTTTGATATTGATCATTTGCAGCATCAGTTGCGTGCCAATACCTGAACAAAGTTATCTTATTATATATAAAAGTGGCTTCTGTTTACAAACCTCGAATGCAGTTTAAAATTGAAGTCCACATGAATTTTTCAATAGCACACAGGTTACATTTGCTTCTGGGATGTTTATTTGAAACAGGCCATGAAATGTTCAAATACAATAATATCCTCTATGTAATTACGTTTGAACACAGAAAATCTATCGTACTTATCTTCTTCCTATACATATAACCACAAATTTTATCCCCCCCCCCCTTCCCACCTAGTCGCATGTTGGAAACTCGGGGAAAAGTTTTTGAAAAGTTACTACATCAATAATATTACCATATAAGCCTACTTAAAAATTCTTCTCAAATGATTACACAAATTTTATCAATATTGAGTTCAATATTGAATTTTGACATATATATATATATATATATAGAAGAAATTGTGGACTGGATATTTCTGAATATTATTGATCTATACTTGTGATAAATTCTTAATTTTGTATTGATCTAACAACGACCCAGTGCTATATACAGTTTAAAACCAAAATACTTTGAATGCTGAATTAACAGCTCATAATGTATATGTGCATTGCAGAAAACTCCTATTGAGTGTTATAGTAATTATATTACATAGCCAACATTACATATAGGCATTTATTTATATTTGCAGAAAAGTTATAAACTTGTCACAGCTCTGGTCGCCATTAAAAGTTTCCTGATTTATTTCTCACCCGAGCAATATATTCAAATAAGGCATTTTCAGTTCACTTGTGCAACATGGCACACATGGAAGCAAATTTAAATGTCACAAAATCGATCAATAAAAAATCGCTTTATATTCGTGAAATTGATTGCAGCAGATAAATATCGCCACATTGCCATGAAAATATTTTTTCCAACAATGGAAACTTTCAAACTCACCGAATGAAATATTTCTCAATGCTGTAAACTGAAGTCGATCAATCATCAAGTGTTGCTCAGTGTTTAGTATAAACAATGTATGAAAATCAACTTGAAAAAATCCTAATATTATAATACTAAAATATTCCACTTTCATTTCAGCTAATTTTAAAACTGTTAATTCTCAAAAATTTCCACAATAGATTAATTAATTTCTCACATACTGTTACATAATTAACAGCAATATTATAGAATCTTGCACAATAATTGTTCAGCAAATAGCTGTAATAACTGGTTCTTTCACAATATTGTTTTAAACCGAGTACAAAGTGTGAAAATGTATTTTTCCAGGAATTACTATTAAGAGGAAAATAAGGAAATGTGCTTTTTACAATATAATAATTACTCTGTGATAATTATAAGTATACTAGAACATTCAAGAAAACTTATATAATCTCATATTATAATCTCACATTTGTTCTCACAACTGGAACATGTAGCAAAGAAAATTAATAAACACATTTAAGCTTATATCTTTCTAAAAATCCAATTAAGCAACCATCACAATTAACATTTAATACAATAAAAACCGCAACATCTTATTTATTATTAGCTATACATTAGTGTAAAACAAATTTAATAATATTATGGTCTTCACTTACTAAGTGAACATTTCTCACCTTAAAAGTGTATGTATTATGGTAAAGTGTAAAAGTGGTAACCTGGGAGTAAATGACATTGATGCTATATTTAAGGGGGGAGGGTTCGGATTTTTTAGGGGGCGGTTCCCCACACACAATAACGTTCAACACATTTCTCCACATTGTGCAATTGCAGAGCGATTTGGAACATTTGCAAACAGTTGTACATATTAAATTAAGGGGGAGAAATCGAAAAACGTTGCAACAAAAGTGGTTTATATAGAGTCCTACCTTAGGTTATAATTGCAACATCAACGTGTTATGGTGGCTGCAAAGTAGCTGAACAGAGTGGAGTATAGTGGTGTGTGCGCACATCAACCATGCAGCACCTCCCAGCTGAAAGTAGACGTTCAATCTTGGATTGCTCCAAGTTCCTTTGTTGGCCACCAGGGGACTGTAAAGTAGAGTCACCAAACCAACGCTGCATTGTTATCTGCAAAGAGAAAATAAGCAAATATGTATCTGCATGTATATGAACCTGTGTGCTTTTATGGACATAACAGAAAATACATACAACCCAGCCCCATGTCTATTGCTGCAGACCTTTCATTTGCTTTCTTTTTATTATTTTTTTTTTCCTTTATTTTTGTATTTTTTTGAATTAAGTATTCTTAACCGTTGCCAAGGTATTCTGGTCGATGGGGTAAATTCATTTGTCACTCACCTCAAATGCAAACGTTCATTAATCGATCAATTGCACATTTTGTCTGTGCACATGCATTAACATGAGCATTAAAATTGCAACAATTTTCCCCTCTTGATACTGTATATACATGCCCATATAGCAGTTTAACCTTTTAAGTTGTTGTTTTAGTCTGGAATCGTCGCCTAAGGTGCCATTTTGAATTTTTAAGTCTCTCCAATTCAGAAAGGTGCTAATTCAAAGTAAGTAAAGGTGCAAGTTTAAAAAATAATCGGGTCATTTTAGACTGACCATGTGGTGCATTGTGTCATGCAACCAATGAGCTCATTGATGCAACTATCCGCCATGTTGGTTAATTTACAACAAGCGGCGCCATTTTGTTTTTCTCATATAAGCCAATTTGGTTGGAATAGGAATGGAGCAAGGCAGGAGAAGGTTAGAAGGCATGGACACTAATGGACACGAACCCTCAGCGCCCCAAGTGGCCTCACGTGCACACTATTGCTGCGCTCATTTTGATTGGAAGGTTTGGGAAAATGAAACCCCACCCAACAAGTAACAGCCAATATATTGAGCAGAGGGCATAGTATACCAAGCGAGACCATATGATTCACGCGAGGCGAACAGTGAGTGCCCCATACTCGCAGCCGCTCGCAACCCAGTACCTTTTCCAGTACCGTTTCCATGTAAACGCTTTGCGCGCTCTGACATCACATTCGGTAAAACGCTCATAACTTTTTTTTTTTCAATTTGTAAAAGATTTCTGCTTGCCCCAGTGCTATAAGGGACACGATAACTACTTAAAAACCGAATATCAGGGTAAGTTACAAATCTGTGCCAGTTCACCTTTAAACAAATACATAGTATTATGAAAGTCGCCAGTAATCAAGCCATCTCAAACAATCTCGCGAAATGCGTACAAACCACAGGGAAAGAGCAGGCGAAGCAGCAACATCTAAATTCGCAAAGATGGGCGGGGCAGAGGGTTGGATTAGCCTCCTCCTCGGTTGCACTTCTGCTTCAACAAATTTAACACAGGAGGTATAGGACTAAAAAATGTATTAATTAAAGGAAATGTATACAATTTCATAATTAATGAACCAATACTTGTAATATTTGCTAACATACTAATAAATGCAAATATGTTTATCTCTTTTGGAAAACCTGTTTTTAGTGGAAACTTATCGATTTTTTGAGATTCCACCATATACAAGTTCCACTGTATTACAATGATACATAATACAATACAAAAAAGCAACTTTGACTAGCAAACTCAAAAATTACTTTTATAAAAGTGTAAGAAAACTTTCTTTCCGCCTTTCACAGTCCTGACAAAATTGTATTTTTTTTTTAAAAAGTGACGTCACGTCCAAGTTTAACTTGTTCAAATTCATGATGGACAATGCAATATTTTAATTGTAGAGGCCGCCACTTGCCCTAGTGTTTTATATTTGTTTACACTGAGAAAATTAAGTAAATTGAACAATAGCAACATATCTAATTAATACCACACATTACTTCTATTGAAGTTTTAAAAAACCTATGAAATTCATAAACATCATGCATACATGTAGCCTATTGTAGATATGAGATTTAATTTCTATTTTTTGAAATTTCAATGAAAGGGAATTTTAAGTTGTTGTTTACTTTGTAGGGCAATTGTACCTATATATTTAACGTGTTTACCTAAATGTCACAAGTCTTTGTAAAAGCGCATTGTGACAACATGCAATGTTTGCACATCCAAGTTTCAGCATTTTTCTAACTGCTGTGCAAAGGAATTTTTCCCATTGACTTCACAATGATTTCTATGTGAGCACAATGATAGTGCATTGTTCCCTAGCAAAATAAAGTGTCACCTGTACTTAAGGTCTCTCTTAATAGCCTGAATTGCTAGCTTCATTTTTATTAAGGTTCTAAGCAAACAAAATTAACTTTGTCTTCTTAAGATTTCTTGTTTTACATGAAGTTATACAAATATTCGTTTCCACAATTATTATTATTGCTACTTTAATTACGTTTTTCTGCCAATCTAACAAGTTGCTTTACTGGAATGCACATTTAGCACAAAATTTAACATTTATAACTAACCATGTGTCACAAATAAAATTGATAATTTTAATTGTTGATTTAGTAACATTTTTTATCACTTTGCAAAATAATGTTTGATTATTCTTAATCTTATGACGTCATCAGATAATTCAGTAAATCGAGGTTAAATTGGAGATATAAAAACGACAATATGTATACAAATTTATGCAACTACTCATTTAGCAAATACCAGAAGAACATTGTGGCATTAGTTTCTAAGTACAGTTTCTAATTAAAGAAGTGGACTAGTTGAATAACAACAGATCTATTTTAGAAAGTTAATTGGTTTCTTTCAATTTGTAATTCATATTCAGCTATATATTTATTAATGCATATAATAATACCGTTGTAATTATATTACAAAGTTTCGATTGCCATCCATTATTATTTTAAATTTACATTTCCCGTTTACCTCAAAGTTTAAAACAATTTCAATTGCAATGCTAAATTACAAATCTTTATAGAAAATTTTAAACTACAACAATTATTCACAGGTGTGCTAATGTATCTTTCCAGGTCAAACACAGATGGCGCTGTACATCGACTAAACCATGTAAAGTCTACATGATTTCCCAACGAGTCGTGCAACGCCATCTGATGTGAGTTAGGGAAACCAAAGTATCCAATATCCAATACATTTCAAAGTACATAATTTAAAAAACTCTTACAGAAAGAAAACTGTTGTTTCTTCATATATATTTAAATGTATAAACTACTTTTATATCTTTTAATAAACTACTCCATGTGCAATTATGCTGTAATAACAATACATGTCTGTGGGTTTTAGATATGTTGCTTCAGACTTTAATACTATATGGTCATCAAAAGTTGAGCTCCAACTTGGCTTAAAGTTTTATTAGATATATCCTACAGTTGATGGCATCTTTTAACATTATTGGCTTTTGCCATCTTGCCAGCAGTTCATTAATATGCTGAAAAGGATTTGATGCCAGTATTAGTTGTCATGGTAACGCCTAAGCTTTTAATTACAAAATTGTGTGAATGCCAAGCGTTTTAGGAATTTCCGCATCAATATGCTGAACTTAGCATTTTTCAAGACTCCGCATTTTTCTATTTCATCAAGAAATTGCATCAAATTTCAGTTTTATAACTTAATCTGGATTATCCATTCTCTTTCTCTCACCAGTCTTGTACGAAACTTTTCCAACGCCTATTGTTTACTACAATTTTCAAAAAGTTATTAAAATGTTATGCACATGTATGTGGAAATTCCCTATACAAACACAGCTTTCTTAAATATTTATGCATATACAATTAAAATAACATAATTAAACTATAGTAATTGTGCTTTGTAATATATTTGTGGCAGAATACTATAAATGCAATAACATATGGGAATAATTTGCTAAAGCAACTTAAAGGTGACATGACAGGGTTTTGTAGGGTACCCTGAAACTTAACCCACACAAAGAAAACCCATAAAGAAAGCAAGCGTGTGCAACAAAATCTCTTTGGAAATTAATAAAAAAGTTATTAGCACTCAAAGTTAAGTTTAAGAGTGCTCTATAAGAGCATTACGGTAATTTCTTTGTATGTACTGTATGTCTTTGAAAAGGTCAGCAACCAGAAAGTGTTGTTCATCAATATCAAACTTCACAATTGTAATTGGCAATTATTAGATCCAATTTTTTTCTCCTCTCTCTCAGCCTCGGACAAAAAAAAACATTTAAGGCTAAAAACAATTACGAATTGATTACTTCCACCAATCTAATTACATAATTGCGTGGGGACCAGTATCAATTGTGGCCACACGGTATTGCAAAAACTATTACATTGAGAAATATTACACTCCAAGTCCAATTTCATGTCACACATATATCGATGTTTCACCCTAATCATGTTTTGCACAGGTGTTCGGATTATGCAGCATCTTTTCTGATCGAGTTACCCTTGTTTAACTTTTAAATTGTCCAATTTGTTGACATCGTAATTGTCTATAATAGCTACACCAGCAACCATCTTCATTGTTATTATACGAGGCAGTAAAATTAACCACCATCATAGAATGACATCAAATTGTTCACATACACTTACACACTCTTAACAAAAGAGTGATATGGCACCTCGTTATAACAGCTATATTATATGTAGATATTAGAACATCTGTTAGGAGATGGTGTGGCAACAACACCTTTACTATAACCAGTTACACCTTCCTCAATGCTACTGAAATGCAATAAAATGGAGAAAAAATATTCAATATACGGTGATTTGGAATTGTCTTTCCATGATAATGGGGAATTTTATGCTTTTCCATTGAAACAGGTGCATTATGTGTAATTAATTAATTTATAACCTAGCTGGAGCAAGGGAGTTGCTTGTTAAAGTTGTAATGAATGCAGTGAAACTTATCTATGGTGAAATCGCAAGAACCGAAAACTGTTCTATACTATGTGATCATGTTTTTTCCAGCATATAGAGCTTTCATTGGTCCAAAAATATTCATATTTTCCACAATAGATATAGGTTTCCACCATAGACATGTTTCACTGGTATATCCTTAACTGCCACACACCTTATGTAATAGTACATTCCTCCAAATAATAGTCTGTTACAATTTGTGACTTATTGCATAGTCTAGTGAAGAATATCAAAATGATTGATATGGTTTTTGGATAGCCCCCCTAAAGTGCCCTAGTTCCTAAACCAGTTTGTTGGTTCAGTGCACAACTTTGGAGCACAATGGTAAGGTTGGCTGGGGATCAGGAAAGAGACGACATCTTTTTCGTACATCAATAGGTGGCGCTTCTGCAGTGCCATAATTTAATGCTATATGCAAAAGTTCTTATATTTACAACAGTTTTTCTGTAAAAATCTGAACAAATATATTTACATATTTATATGATTCAAAGTGAAATTATTCCAACTGAATTAGTTGCCCGGAACATCATTTAGAAGATGACTAAGTGCTCTAATTCTGAACCCCCATTCAAATGATATGCCTACTATAGTGATATAGTATAATAGTATAATAGAAGAAAATTAGAGAGAATAAAAATCAGGGACACATTTGCATATTCACACCTTCATATAATATCCCTATATACACAATCCTATACTTAATAAAATAATTCAGTTTTAGTTTGGTTTGTAATATTGGTAAAATTGGTAAACCGTTTTTAAATTGTCATGCATATTACAATATACTATGAACTTATAGGTAAAATATTGTGAATATGTGCATGGAAACTGTATAAGGGCCTGCAAGAGGAATATGCGGAGTGTGGGAACGTGAAAAGTATATCCTGCTTTCTAAACAGGTTCCATCCTACAGAATTTCAAATTTGCTTACACTGGCTCTTCTATATGCAAATGAGCTCTTATTCGGGAATTCAAATCCTCTTGTCAATCGGAAAAATCGCTTCTTTTCACAAGTTTCCACTCTGTATACAACTACTAATGAGTATATGCCGCATAAATTCTTGCTGCCTGAATCTGCATTCAAATCAAAATTTTTTCCTTATCAAAAGTTACTTTCCTTAATCCTGTTTTTCATTCCAAGCCAATATGTCAACTGGATTAAAATTCCCTAATCTCTCTTCAAATATTGATTTGTTCGCACGGTTTGCATTTTGCTGGTCCTATAGTTTAAGTTTTTCTCATTTTAATTTATTTCCTCAATAATAGTATGCAAAATAGTTCAATTTTCTAACAAAGCTCCTTTGATGTACTGGGAAAAGTAAACTGCAATATTGCATTTGTATAGGCATATAAATACAACTGGATGTCTTGTATATGTTATAAGCTAGTTATTTTGGCGATTGTTGGCTCAGGTGTTCATCGAAGTCGATAATAATTATTAATAAGCAACCTGCTACTATAAAAACTTGCTCGGTTTTATGTGAGCTGAATTTTCATTTTTCGCCGGCACAAAATTTTAACGACGGAGGAGAATATTGTCTGTGAAGCTGTACTTCCGTCGTGAAAAATAAGAACAGAGCCGATAAATCATTAATTTAAGACACATGAAGGCAGAGAGAGAGAGATGGGAATGCAAATCGATCTATATAATAATGCACAGGTTGTAAAAGTGTATTGGCCGCATCAACCTTTTTCCGCACTTCTGACGCCATTGTCACAGTCAAACCATCAACCCCATCAACCACAACCACCTTTTCCCTTTACCCCAAAAGCAACAGCTCATTTAAATGCAAATTTCCTGACATTTTCTACCCATCAAGCAATGCACAGTAGGCTATTCTATTACAGCGCCCTCTACAGGATACACTGGTTTCTCGATCATCAAACCCTTAAGGCTTTCCTATCTTTTCTTCGGTTATTAATTATATTAATTATACACCACAGTTTAAATATGCATTGTAGATCATATGCTAATAGTACTTAGATGTGACCCTAAATTGGAAATTTATTACGCAGCATGCAGGGAAACTTGCACAAATGTCAATTCATTCCCATTGTGGTTGCAATATTTTCCCACCCTGTAATAATGACCTCCTAATTAACATTCCTACTACATTTTCCCAATTATAATCATTTTTCAAATGAATGTTTACAATCAAAATTGGTTCTTTAGATATGACACTTAGGGTGTTGCATCTATGGTATTGTTTTTCACTCCCACTCCCAGATGTCGCTGCATACAAAGTTTCACGTCCAGCTTGGTGGTCAGTCATGTCAAAATAATTGCAATTAAAAATGGTCCAGCTTCCTAACATGTAGTTTTTGATAAATATTATAGAGAAATCAAATTCAATTGTTTGGTAAATTGAAACTATTTAATCTGATTAAGATAAAACTGATAAACAGATTAAACTTGATAAAAATACATTCTGATGGTAAACTATTTAAAGTTTTGATACTTTGGTCCCTGTAGCACATTAGTAAAATCAGAATATACTAAAATCGAAACATGAATTAACTATTATTACAGCTAGAATTAAACTGAAGTGCCTATATAGTTAAAATTTATGAGATTTGTTTAAAAACTTCACAGTGAAACAGGAAATAATTTCATTCTGAAAATGGCACTAGGATTACCATATAGACATTTATCTATAAAATATATACTGCAATAGGCGGAAACAAATGTCCATGTTCACCTTATTATAGCAATTGACTATATGCAATGTCAAGTAGATCAAAAACCACATGTTAACTTATACCCCACTTCAAGAGTTCTGAATACTCAACAAGGGGGAAAAAAACAAAAACAACTACAAATAACCAGAAATGGCAAATGTACATGTAAAGTGTTCCACTTGTTCCTACATTGTTTATGAGTTGCTAGTATGAAATAAAGTCAGTGCAAGTGAGAGACACCACACCTATATAGACAGTTTTATGTCTGGATTCAGTCACAATTTTATAGATAAGCTCCCAACTATTGTGTGATATATATGTATATAGGAAGGATTGGGAAATAGTGGCTAAAGGGGTGCAGGCAGGTGGTTGTACTATCCAACATGCAAAACTCGTACAATCGTGCATACATTATGCAAAAATGGCCACCACGCCCCCTTCCAATCCTACCCTTCTTGGCATATAAGCATAAAGCAACTTCACAAATCATTATTAGTGCTGCTTGAAGCTGCTCTGCTTGTCTGCTTTTCAAGAATCCTGGAAATACGACAAGAAAATGGGGGTTATGGGTGGCCTGTTGTTGAAGGGGTTTTTATTTTGAAAGGGGGTATAGTGTGTGTAAAAGCCCCCGTAGAGATTCCTCGAGACAAGATTAGTTCAGAGCTATATAAGGTTGAGGGGGGAGAAGTAAAAAGTAAAAGGGTCGAGTTTTGGAAGAAAATAATATAAGAGGGTGGTCTATTGAAAATTCACCCCCTGAAAGTATAAAAAAAATTGTTTAAAAAAAGGATTTGTAGTATGTACGTAGTATAGGGAGTGAGGGGGTTACGGCTTATGGGCCTACCTATAAGAATATTTTGCATGTTGGGAAATTAAAATGAGCTCTTGTCACGTGATGATATATAACTTGGAGTTCAAAACGGCACTTGTCAAAATGAAGACATTTTTCAAACCTCGACCACACTGACATATTAGCATAATTAGCGTCGTTATTTCTTTTTCATCCCGTGTGAAACATTGAGTTTGAGCATGTACTTCATAATTGAAACTTGCCTTATTTGGTATATCCTCTTAACGTATTGCTGCCCGACTATTAAACTGCCCATTTTGGAAATTCACACACTTTGAAATTCACAAAGTCAACGACACCGTTAATAACTTTTTCAACAACCACATCATTCCAACGTCTTCCACCTCAACGATATTATTTTACGAGCTTAATAATATCTGCCCAGCAACAATGCACACAAATGCAGGTTCTCAGTCATTGGCTGCATTTATTTTCCAACCATAATCAATGATTTTAATAATATTTGGATTATGGCCATGTCACATGACCAAGAGGCTCATAATCTGACCTGCCAGACCGGTTTATAATAATCATAATTGCATTCAATGTTATAATCACATTACACACATTAGAATAACCCGATTGCCAACTGTGGATTTAGGGCCGTTTAAACGTTTAATCACATTTTATTGCTTTATAATAATATGATTATTGAAAATCATGATTATGGTTGGAAAATGAATGCAGTCAATGACTGTATGACAGATGCCAATTGTAATGGGTACATGCGTTTCTATCAATGAAATGGAAATTTGTTACAAATGGAGTATTAAACTATGTCATTTTATCGTGAAAATGACATTCAGTTATAACAATCTTGGTTACAACAATACTGGCATCACAACCCTTACAGAAATTTTCTTCTTTTGCAGTGTTGCACCAGTGCTGCAACAGGTCTGCACGTGAAACAATAGCACACCTGCGGCATGTCTGCTGCAAACCTGCAATATGCCTGCTGCATACCACTTTAAAGTTTGTGGCAATTATAGTATGAAGTCTGTAGGAAACCTGTAGGAAGTCTGCAGTTTGCAGCTTATATGCATGTAAAGGGAATCAAATGAATAGTCCACTACATACATTTTATGCAGCAGGGATATTTAGAAACTACAACCATATACAGGGCGTCCCATAAATCCCTTGACGACCTGCCATGTTTGCACCGAATTCATGGGAATGCTTCACAATTGTCATGGGCTACATATTCATGATAAATTGCTTAACCTTGAACTGCAATATCAAGGTCATATGTTTCTCAAAAATGTTGTTATTGTAGATAGACTGTCACTTTCAATGTACGACATGAAGCCAGCAATGAACAGGGGATATCACAACAAACAGCTTTATAATCGAAGATGAAACGACTGAGAAATCGGCAACATAATTTTATTGCAACCCTGCAAACGGCTTCCCTGTATGACGCTACAATCTGGGCCATGCAAAGAAGCCTCACATTGATTATGGCAATGAAACATGTGATACACAACAAACGGTAAAACTATGAAATTGACCACTTTCCCAATACCGCTGCGCCATCTGGTTGCCAGCACGTTACTAGTACAAAATTGAAGATCATGACGTCAATCAATCGGCAATCAATCAAACGGCAATAAAATCAGTGGTCATTGCTCAAATTGACCAATTGACAGCTTTCTCAAACACGCAGCGCCATCTACCTGCCACCCATGTAACTATTACAAGATTGAAGATTGTTGTGACGTCATTGTGCGTATGCGCATGCGCATATTGCGAATGTGTCCATTATATTGCTTCAGACCCCATGTAAACGTAATATTACCAGGCCTGAAAAGGTGACATCATTGTTGGTCCTCAGTGGCAACAAATCAGCACCTATGTGACCTTCGAGTGCCTCGAGAAGCTGCTCTTGGGTGCAATCTACTTGGTGTTGTTCATCAGAAGATGTACTGTTACCGTTGCCATCGACAATTGCTCGTTCCTCTTGTACTTCCCACCACCTTTCGTCGTACATACTGACTATAAGCCACTGGTATTTGCGGCCATACATCTCTTGCTTGAACGCCTACAACACAAACAGCCTCATCAAACATCTGTGAGAGACGGCCGGGCACAAAATCAATTAGGTCACACGTGTACCACGTGTGCACAGTTTCACTCGATTTCTCGAGGACCACGAGAGTGAAACACACTCAAAGTAATCGATACACTTCACACACATACACATACACTCGCAGAAAAAAAGGATAGAGAAGTAGAAGATGATACAAACCTCGCAGAAGATCTGGCGAGCTTTCTTTTCGTCAAAGTTGCCAAGAATGATTCGCACGTCCTTCTCCTTATGATGATGATGACATGAAAGGGGAAACAAATTCAAGTCACGGAAACGGAAAAAGACACCTCATACCCCAGTAAGACACGATGGCAAGGAGGATAAGATAATACCTTAAGCTTGGTCAGCTTGGCAACAAGATCATCCGTGAAACTCTGATCTTCCGCAACGGTTATGTTAGCTGCATCCAGGTCATTGAGCAGGCTGTTATGAGCCTAGAATACGAAATTGCTCTTTAAAGAATACCCTACTTGCCTTTTACAATTTAGATTATTACATATCTAGGGCTGTGTAGGCAAGTGAGGATAAAATGCTTGAGTGCGACAGAAGGGAAAATGCCTGGGTGCTGTAAGGTCCTTGGCTAAAGCATTTTTATTTTTAATGTTTGTATTCTTGATTCCTAATTTCTGTGTTGCAGCACTTTCAAATTTGTTACTAGTGTTATTAGAAGTTCAGTTTCAGTTTGACCTTTGTGTTGTGTGGTTGTGTCAGTTCGCTCCAGTGTACGCCTTTATGTTACCTACAGTGCAAGCGTAAAAGATGTGTGCTAGATCCTAAAAAAATCAGCTTTCAATAGACAGTTAGAGCAAACAATGTGGTTGTATAAAGTAGGTATACTCTATCCAGAGTTTAGAAGAGGTGAAACGCCCGTTAAACCGTGTGCTTCCCACTCCGCGTTGGGTGAAAGTAGACTCACCGGTGCACGAGTCTTGGTTTAATGGGCTTTTCACTTCTTCTAAACTCTGGATAGATTATACCACAAGGTACATATAACGTTCACTAATCTTAGGCTCCTCCCCTTTTCCTATATTAGTATTTTATGAGAAAGAATGTAGCCCAAGATTAGTGAAACATCATACGTGCCTTGCGATGCCTACGTTATACGAACACGTTGTTTGTTCTGTCTAATAATCCAGCCTCTCTGTAATTCGTTTCTGTTGAGACACAATATTGTGACTCATATAAGTTTAGGTTATTTTTAGATTTATTATAAAATAATAGGCGTGGTATCCTAAAAAACTGATACCACTGCACTTTCGGATTTATTGGAATAGTGGAAAAAAGTGTACATTTTTTGGGTGCAGAAATATGAGGAGGCTTCTAAAATTGTACAATGCTAATTGGAAAAAGTATAGAATCAAGTGTACGATTTTCAGTATCAATTTGTTTACATACAGAAATCTAATTGTGCACGTAATGTATAAGATTATGCGTATATGTTATGTAATTCATGTCATCATTTTAAGAGTGTATCTGCTTCTTAAAAAAGGACCACATTTGCATAATTTTTTCACATGCAGGCAGCCAAACATGGCAATAAGCCTACATGCAAAAGAAATGAAAGAAATCGATTGAAAATATAGCGATAATGGACAGCGACAACCGATGAGCTTCCAAATTTTTTACTCTTGGTACAATGAATAATGGAAAATTCCCATCAAGTGCATGATACTCTATACTATTCCAACATGATTAGAGCTGTTTATGGTGCCCACAAAGTAATGGTGGGGTTCCTTGTGGTTATTACAAACAATATATTTCACCCTGCACTTTGACAAATATTTTTCCTATCGTCTTTAAAAATTGCAAGTTGCATTTAATTTTTTAATCAGTGTATAGAGGGGCTAAGGAAAGAAGAAACTCGTAGCACCGCCCTCACAGGGGTGAAGTTGAAAATGGATAGATGACTATACAGGGTGGCCCAGAACTAAGTGCACCAACTCGGAGGGGTTGTAGGGGACAAGAAAACATGGTTGCCTGTATTTGTCACGATCCTCACAGACGAGTCCTAAGGAACCCACAGGATGTCAAAGTTTGGCACAAAACGCCTGTAGATTGTCAATGAAACAAATCTGGAAACATTGCTGGAAAAGCTGATAGCAGGGGTAGGAGACAGCTGCAATGTCGTAGGAAAGTAGTTAAAGTAACTGCATCACTCTCAAATTTTAAGGCATGTGTTTTTATTTGTGTGACTAAAGCAATTGCTCAAAATTCCAAAAGTGCTGCAGCTTTTACCTAACCCTGATATCAGCTTTTCCAGCAATGTTTCCAGGTTTGTTTTGCTGACAATCTACAGGCGTTTTGGGCCAAACTTTGACATCCTGTGGGGTCCTTAGGAATCATCTGTGAGGATCGTGACAAATACAGGCGGTCATGTTTTCCTGTCCCCTGCAACCCCTCCGAGTTTGGGCACTTAGTTCCGTACCACCCTGTATATAAGTACTCCATTGCAGTCCAAGGTTGCCGAAAATCGGTTTCCATGTGGGCATGTAACCCTGCACTACAAAAAAAAATTGGCGAACTGCACCGGTGGTACACCCTCACAACGTAGAATACGTGAACTTGTCTGCTGAAACGACTGTAGACAAAGCGCCATCACAAACGGCAAGATGGCGGCTACCACAAAATGTAAGATGGTGGC
>JAQFZQ010001554.1:0-18797 GCA_034696005.1 Glomeris marginata | reverse complement strand
CCATTGTAAACTATTAGGACCATTGTAAACTATTAGGACCATTGTAAACTATTAGGACCATTGTAAACTATTAGGACTATTAGGACCATTGTAAACTATTAGGACTATTAGGACCATTGTAAACTTTTACGCCCATTGTGTGCTATTTAGGCCAATTGTAATCAATTAAGACATTTTACCTTATTAGAACTATGTTCATTGGATTGTTAGGACAATTGGACCTATTGAAATCGGTAATACCATTAGATCCATTGAAAACTCTAACACCATGGGACCCATTGAAAACGCTATGACCATTCAGTCCTTTGGATTGCATTCACACTATTGGGTCTTTTGCATCCTGTTAGGACCACCCTGCTAGAAAAGACCAGCACATGATGGATCTAATAACAAACCAAATGTGATGGTCCATGATGGTTCATCACAAACCACCATGTACTACCAACTCAAACCACCACAGCACATCAAGGACCTTCACAAACCATCACATTTGGTGTGTTACTAGATCCATTGTGTGATGGTCTTTTTCCAGCAGGGTATTGCTTGTTTCGGATTCTATTAGGACCATTTGGTTCTTTTGGATTCTATTAGGGCCCTTGGGCTATTTGGATTCTATAAGGGCCGTTGGGCTGTTTGGATTCTATTAGGACCATTGGACGGTATCATGAACCTTAGATCCATTGGATTTTTACCATCGGATTAAATTACGGTTATCAAGGCTAATTGGGTACTTTGGATTTGGACCATGAGATTCAAATACGCTTTCGAGGCCAATTGGGCCCTTTGAATTTGGACCATGGGATTAAATTACGCTTATCAAGGCTAATTGGGTCCTTTGGATTTGGACCATGACATTCAATTACGCATATCAATGCCAATTGGGTCCTTTGGTTTTGGGCCATTGAATTAAATTACACTTATCAAGACCAATTGAGTCCATTCCGATTCTCAATAATTTATTATTGCTAAGCATTTCTCAAACACTTTTCAACAAACAAATTTCATCAAAGGTAATTATTATCCACTTCCCCAAAATTGCCAATAAAATCCATAACTGAAAAAAGATTGATACAACTGCACTATGCCCCCGCTCAAATTTGCTGGTTGTTATGGAGACATTGAATACATTATTTCTTGGTTGTAGCCATACTTTCCCTTCCCTCCCCGTTTTCCTTGCATGTAAGACTGGCCCAAATGTAGGCGGAGCTTGTGAGCATAGATACCTGCCTTGGCCGCCGGTGGCGCTCTGATCAGCGTACAAAATAACAACAGGTCTAGGTAGATGTACGTTTTATTAAAATACTCATAAAACACTCCAGAGAATTTTATTAAATTAATTGACAATGGTCCTTTCAACATGCTCTTCAAAAACGACGAGAATGTTTGACAGCGTTAATAGCTCCGAAATAATCGAAAACAATTAAAAAATGACCACCACACAGACCAATTTCTGTAATTTATTCTTTTCTACTATTTAGGAACTATCAACGCTCTCAAACATTCTCGTCGTTTTTGAAGAGCATGTTGAAAGGACCATTGTCAATTAATTTTATAAAATTCTCTGGAGTATTTTACGAGCATTTTAATAAAATATACCTCAATGTCAGCCTGTTGTTCGTTTGTTTATCTAAACACTATCTGCAATTTAAAAACATTGTCAGCATAATTACTTCTTCCTTGTTAAGCAACTATATATTAGATCGCGATTCTGTGACCACAGCATTTATGATAGATTTTTTCATATTTTGTAAATAAAACGGCAGTTTTCCCTGCACTGTTCATTCCCCGATGACGTCATCCAGTGCGGCCCAGCCTTAATAATTTGTTGAAACCCAACAGCAGTGATGAGAAATGTTATACATATGGGCAATTATTCATGAAAGTGAATTGGTACGAAATACAAATTCAGCAAGTATCATAACAGGATGTACATCTGGGGCAATCATGCCAAATTTAGCTTTAGGGAAATACCCAGTTAACATAAGCAAAAAATGACTATCATCTTTATTACCACCAAGGAAACTCTCCTCACCATTTACCCATATGTATACTACCGCCGTTCAGATCAGCACAATAAGCAATTTTAAAACATTGTAGCTATACTCTTTCCAGAGTTTAGAAGATCAGAAAAAGCCGCTAAAAACCCCCAAGGAAGGGGGAAGCTCATGGTTAAGGTAAAGCATCGAAAAACCACGTGATATGGTGGGCGGCGCTTAACGGAGAAAGTTCGTTTCGTTTTTAATCGTCTGTAAATATACTAAGCATGCAAAATTCGCGGAATAAAGCGTATTAGATGAATGGAATCCCTAACTCATTTTTACATATTTTTCCGACGAGATTTGGCCCACCATTGCAGCTGAAACGAATTTCGACTTCAGTGATTTTTATGTTGGCAGCGGCGTTTAGGAACATTTATTGGCCTAAATAATCCACGTAAAATTACAAGCCTGATACGATAAAATATTAGCTTTTTAATGGGTTACACCAAGAGTATTTGATAAGTTAGCGATGTGTAGTTCAAAACTTACACCCAAAACATCACGCCTACGAAAGCCCCATTATTGGTCGTTATGAAGACGCGAGACCGCTACCGCTATTAGCAGGTTGAAAACTTGATGGATAGGTAGGTGGCCAATTTCAGTCACTATGTACTTTTGGAATTTGTAATTCCCAGGCGTTGGAATTTTATATGTGAGGGGCTTTAAAAACATTTTTTACGGATACCCAAGAGGCTTGGAAAATTATGATAACTACACTGTAAAATAAAGCGGTGTTGTATATGTTTGAAACAACTGAGACATTTTTTTTTCCATTAATTGGTTTTTGATTTCTACTCAATCGACCCTTAATTATGAAATGAGCCTCGTATATGGTCTTAGGTTTCATAATCCTTAAAGTTGAACTGACAGAGTAAATTTCCGCTCTCCGGTTTGAACAAAATTGTGTACGAATCATTAACGCGTGTGCTCTTATGCTTAATGTTCTGAAAAGTCTTAATTTTTTTTTTGAACGGTTTCAGATGTTCAGTTGCGAAACCATGCATACACAGATTGTAACGTTTTGTACCGTATATTGCGACGTCAACAAGTCAGGCAAACTTCGACACTAAGTGCTAATTAACATTTCTTTACTAATTTTCATATATATTTGGGTTTAACGCTTGTTTCATTCGCGGTTTTACTTCTAGTAAGCTATAAGTTTCTGTGTACCTACCTTAAGAAACCGATCAGTTTATCTTTAAGATTTCCATTCTTTTCTTTGGAAAAATCGTGGCTAAAATATGTCGATTACAGCTATAGATAACTATTGTTAATTATGATGAGTGGATAAGATTGTGAGAATATCAAGACGTATTGGTTTATTTGAGGAGGGGGAAAACGAAGAGTGCTCATTTCGAGTTTACAGTAGGGTATATGCATTGTATTACGAAGTCGCTAAGGGCGGATTTTAAGATTACAGGCTTTTGCACTGCCTCCTAAGAGAAGAAAGAAACTCGGGACATCTTGTTTTTCCAGGCCATCATGGCTTTCTTAATGTTCAAGTTGTATTTTGAAAAGTAGTTATAATTATGAGGTGACTGTTGCTATTTTTGCGTAATCTCACATAACCAGACTTTCAAGTTGAAGCTTATTTCAATAATGTGATTATACTTTGTGTTGCTAAGGCTAAGCATGTTATTCTAATGGCATAACATCATTGACATATTGCATTATTTTTGCTGCATTACATAGCATTTGCCATATACCCACATATGCAGTTATTGTTGCTGTTCGCCAAAATAAGTATTTAGAGAAAATATGGTTAAACAGAACTCTGGATATCACGAACCGGTCTGCTTGAATAAAGTAATTTCAAAAAATAGCTTATAACAGAATGAAAAGCATTTGAAGAAGTTATCATTTACCGTAATAGACAGGAATGCCACATGTACTGCCAGGCGATGATTTTTGGGAGGTTAACTTGTCCATGAACTGGTAGCTTCTACGAAGAGCGCAACAGGCCGTTGCATACGAGCGAATACTGCTCTCCGTTTTCCTCGCAACTCCTCTTTCCCCTGCATCAAGGCTTGAATCAATCGGAAGTCGTTTCGGTTGAGTCGAAACCCACAGGGTGGAGAAGGTTGGAGAATTTTCAAAATGTGTTAACACAGCTGAGCTCGCCTACCAGTGTTGATGCTTGCATTAAATAATTGCTGTTTCCTTGTACATGGACTTGTTTTCAACATATACAGTATCATATTCAACTCCATGTTGTAAATATTTCAAATTTAACCAACAAAAAGTACTTCATGGAAAATCACAATGAATAATATAAATTGTTTTTATCATTTCTCATGCATGACTAAATTGCATTCGACTTTAAATTAATTAAACGTTAAGCTTTGTGTTATTGAAACGTTTTAGTTGTGCATTCCGTGAGCTGTTGTAATTATTGGATCGATCAGACACAATGCATCATATAGATCTAGATTGATCACGAATTCTTGTGACAACGTCCTCTATAGGGTGGAGTTGGCTTGATTGATTACCTCAAGCGGTGCATAGGTCTCCTATTTCCAAGACGTGACTGGATTATTGGAAAGATGGTTCTATCTTTTTTCTTGCTCTGTGTGAGCAGATTTCATGAAGCCTGCTAATTGCAAAGTGAAGAGCGTGCATAAAACTTGGAAGCATGCTGGTGACCCTGCACGGATATCTAAATGACTTTGAAGTGATGGTTCCCTCTTTTTCGAACTATGAATGGCAACCACTTGATCTAAAGCATTTCCCCATTGTCTTTTGCAATCCAGATAGGTACCTTTAAATTGCATACAGTGCTAAATTATTGTATAGCACGAACAAAACATCTTATAATACATAATTAGAAACGCAGCAGAGGAATCATGTTTAAAAACATGCATTGTAAATGGAAGACGAACTCCACCATCATTAATTTCACAGATCTTTATTTCGCCTTTTAGTTTAAGTCTGTCCAAGTATACCTGCTGAGAAGGAGCACTTAAATACTTGTTAGTGACGTCATGTACCCTCGTGACAATTTGACTTTCAATGTGATCACGTTTCTTGGGGTGCGCTGTTCAAGGTTGGTTGGTGGTTCTTTCTTTGGCCATGGGATTAGATGGAATTCTTGCAATAAATCAGCACCATGATGGTGCTGCCATTTAAATGAACTCCCGCCTCGTGCGAAATTATTACCATGCTCAGAATAGCTTTAATATAATGTCACCCACTGGCTCTGGATTCCGCTGTTTATCCTACTCGGTGACGTTCTCGCTTGATGTTATTAGTGAGAGCATGCTGTAATATGTTCCGGGTACTTTGCAGCTCTATTTTCTAGTAGCCATATTGTTGTATAAATGTTCTTTGCATTCTATATTTATTTATGTAGGTTGATTTTCTTCATCATTTTTGAAACTTCTTAAGCTTATAGTGTGAGCGAGGCAACTCTGATGACAATCGGTTGTTAGTGTACGTTTTCACGTGATATATCAATATTTTCTTAAATTGACCATCGCAAACTGTCGTATATACCTCTCGAAAGTCACACCATTTATTATTGCGGCCTCTAACAAATTTCCATTACATTGGCTGATATGCAACAGGACAGAATCTTGAAAGGAGTGGCGTTTGTTTATTTATTTCATCCACAAATTGTCAGCATAGTTGTGAAGCCCACCCACTGGTTTGGCTTCTCTGCTTAGTCCTCCGTGGATTGCAGTGATGCATGCCATATGTACAATACTAGAAAATTGATGTAAAATCGTATGTGCATCGAATCTCTTCGAAACTTCTATACCATCTAATCTCATCGTGCTCTCCAACTTTCAAATTGGAACTAACCCCTTCAATGCAACGGTTCGAAAGTTGAAGCTGATGAGGGTACGATTGTTTACAGGAAACATAGCTGGCAATAGAGGATGAAATCAATATGCATTTCAATATGTGTGTTATGCGAGTGGTGATTCGAGGCGGTGATGCGAAATAAATGAGCTAAAAATATACAGTTATCAAATGATGGAGTGAGCCCTATAATGGAATGTGACATGCAATTATCAACACGGTTTCAAAAACTGATTTCAGCAGACCATACAAGGTGTTTCAGAATACAACCAACAAACTGTGTAGGCATTTCGAGAGGGAAACTTGCGCACAATTCACAATTTAACACATATCTGGAAATACACCTTTCCAGGTTATGACCAGCAAACCACTCGTGGGCATTGCATTCACGATATACTGGACAATCAAGAGTGGGTGCTATTAACTTATGCAAATGACCTGAATTGTCTTACCTACGAGACCCCCGTTGAGGCGGAGAAAGACTTGGTTGGACAGATCCTGGTTGCAGTGCACTACATCGACAACATGCCTGGCATTTTTGAGAGGGTGTATAGGAACTTGCAAAGGCAGGTACAGCGCCTATACATGGACTTTGGTGGCCATCACTTTGAGCAACTTCTGTAGCAACCGCACATGTGAAAGATTTTCATTAAATGTGTTCTCCAGCACTAATACTTTCCAGATAGTCCACATATTAGGAAGTTGAATGGACAAGGGTTCGTTTGAAAGAATCACTGTTGGCTTTCAGGAATTCATCATACTGCTTGAAGAGATGACAGAGTACAATCCAAGAAATATAACTTGTTGCTCCTTAAACCATTTGATGGATCACAGCAGCAACGTCTGCATTCAAGTTCAATAATTGTCAATTTAAAGTTTTTAGGGTTTGAATAAATGAAAGAAAAGTTATAAAACATGGTTCGTGGTCGCGTTTGCCAGGTGGTCCTCTCGCCATGTTAAATCCTATGGAGCTCCACGGGACCTAGCAAAATCGGTCCTAAGAAGCAGTTAGTCCCTTAATGCGTGTGGTCCTTAAGACAGGCGTCACTGTATAATTTAACTAATAAAATATTGAGTAAATAAAACTGTATAGTTTGTAATTGTATAGCCGTTTAATCATTGACAAATATATACATAAAAGTATACTTCCAAATGAATTATAGATTATATCGGCCTATGTGAATTCCCCAATGCTGAAAATGGGCGTATATCCATTTTATCCTCGATCGATATATTCTCATTTTCATAGCAGAAAATAGCCTTTCATAAAGAATAAGTGTTTTCGAAATTCTGTGTAACCAAAGCAGGTAGGCTAAGTGCATTTTGAAATTGCTGCGCCTGTAAACTTTAACGACCACTTTGCTAAGGGTTAGTTACTCATCGTGCTCATTCATAGCCTGCATATTTGTCGCAAAGTGACATTTAATATCAACAGCTTATTGCAAAATATTTCAATAATTCAATAATTAATACAATGAAGCAATAAATAAAAATATGTACCCATCCACCTGGGTTGTAACAGTGAAACCTGTGTTATGGTCGATTTTGCTCGGTCCCGTAGAGCTCTATGAGAATTAATATGGGTGATCTAGCTGTCAAACGCAACCAAGGATCATGGTTTTAGAGACAAAAGTTGTTGAAAATCTGTCAAATGGTGTATTTTGTTCAAAGTCAGACAACATTTTTTTAAGTCTATGTAAATGTTATTGAAATTTGGCATAGGTATCACCTCAATTCCAATAACACACGTCCCTCACAGCCATCAAAACCTATATAACGACATGTAAGGACGTTAAGGAACCACCTGTCAGGTTGGGCCACTTTTCCCTAGCACCGCCAGTGGTCCTCTTAAACAGGTTTCACTGTACCTATGTATTTATTTCCAGCATATGTTGGTGAGAAAAAATAATTGTTAGAAATTGTAATAACGAATCCATTAGGAATATAACTTAATTAGCTTGCTTGCTAAACAAAATGTATTTTATTAGAGCTGCGTCATCACAGCGAAATTATCGATTTATTGCCAAGTGCGCAATGTCAAACTGCTCTCAAAACTATATAATACACCCGAGAATTGCCATCATATTATGCATAGTATTTGAGCGTTCAGTGATTACCAGCTTATTATTATCCCAATAGGAAAATGTGATACAGCAAATCAAATTGCAGATCCCTCATTTGGGGAATATTTACCGGTAACATAAGAGCGAAATTTCAATGTAATTAATAGAGTGCAAGAAAATTGAAGCTGCAACACCCATTAAGATGCGATATTGGTTTTTCAATAAGTGAGTGACTCCAGTCTCTTTGGCTTATAGATTGTTTCAGATATTATTATCAATACCGCATTATTTTATAAGGATTTGGTTTCCTGTTTTGTTTCGTGGCTAAGCTGTTTCTGCTTGGCTTATCCTAATATATTTTTGTTTACGTATATGATGCTGAAGCCCGAACAATACGCTATAAACAGATAAATATATGGGTTTATGAACACATGTTATTAAGCGTTTGTACAAAACGGATTTGATGAGTGCAATAGGAAAAATGATTATGTTGCTCGGAAGTAAAGAATTCGTAATTAAGGTCCATGATTTAATAAGACCCATTTATTATCAACCCCAGGGTGTCATCGTTAGGAAGATGCATTATTAACCGCATTTTAAAATGAAAAAGAATAAGATAATAAATATTTACTAAGCTGACGTACCTACGGCGCGAGAATAACGTTCACCTGTTGTACAACTTGCAATTTATGTTATAGTATGAGTTGATGAATTTACTCATTAATTTAAAGTTCTCCAAAATATCTCGTGTTGGATATTTTCAATACTATCACATATACTAGTTTAGATAATCACAAATTTATTTTCAAGTCTTCGTCTTGCATTCTGCAGCTTGTGATGAGAACAACCACCGTGAACTTCAATAGACCAGATGCAATATGTTTGCTATTCTCGTTGTGTCACAAAACGTGTACAGTCATAATTAATTGAAACCAGGAGGGCAATTATAATTCGTGTAGAATTGTTTAGATAGAGTGTGACATTTTCACTCCCTTGAGGCATAATGATAGACGTGAAAATTCGTTTGGCCACGTTACCTTTAATTAATCGCTTGTCCGCAGTGCATGATCACAGCTTTAAGGGTAAGCCAACCTACCAGGCCAATGAGCACCCGAAGTATTGCAGAGAAAAGAATCGTCAGCTACATGCTATAATGCAAAATTCTTCCATGCATTAAATTGCGTTTGGTGACATCATCTGATGCCACAAAATCTGGATACACCGACGTTGAAAAAAAAAAATCTGATTTTCGCAAATTTTCTACATCGCATTTCATGGTGTGTGAGTTGTTGATTAAAATGACACGGAATTTGCAATAATAATATTTCAAGCTTGAAATTTGTATCATGTTTTATTCCATAAAAAACAATCGTTACACACTTGTATTATGGCGCATGAATAGTGTGCTATGAATCATTTGTTCATTATGCGAAATACGATATAAAAACCATTAAATGAATAATTAACACGCAAAAATAAAATTCCGATTGCAATATAAAATCGTTTTTGTTGAAATTTAGAGAAATGGTGCTTTCGCGCATAACTTAAAAACTATTATAGATATCAAAAATCCGAAAAATAGGTGCTGTGCTGAATAATATGCAGAATATTTACATAATTAGAGATTTATAATATGTTGTCTAGAAAATTTATGGGGTGTCGCGTACCGTTGCAAAACTGCACTAAAATCGGTATTTTTTTGCGAATTTTTTGCGAGGTTTCTACGAAACGCATAGACACAAACTATAGCTGATATAAAAGAGCGTACTTTGACCTATTAGGTCTAATTTACTGGTATTTGTTGATTTTTCTGGCCTTCAAGAGCGCCGATTTTACGAATACCTTGGTCACAAGCCTAAAATACTCTCCCTCCCACCGGTCGGCGTGTGATTCCGCCTTAACTCGCCCCAATTAATGGCTATTTATATAGACAGCGCTTAACAGTTGTATATGGACGTAGGTTATGGTGAAAGTAGAACAATTCTTCTATATGCGTAAAACGTAATTGTAGTTTGTGAAAGCTATAAAAACTTCGTATATGTGACGATATTTCTTGCATGAAGCTATAACTTTTATCGTATCACCTTGCGAGCGTGGAATTCACTTGAATGTATATTTATACATATGGTCGTTACTTATAGGGTGTCAATTTTCACATAAAATAAAAGTGGGGTTGTTCAAGTATTATGTAACGCATGGGGGGGGGGGGTTCTGTTTCTGTTTTGTTACAGAGTGTTACCCGGGGGAGGGGGGAATCAAGCTGTTTGTTATGTCACAACATTAAAATTTACCTGTTTAATCTATTTTATATTTAATTGCCACCCTTAAATTTTTAAATTTCATAAAAATATGATGACTCCTTTGAAGCAGATGCTGTGTATTCCAAAATCATGGTCAGCTGGGGGTATTTCAATACTTACATTAGCTCATTCACTCTGAACATGCGAACACTCAATTCACCATTTTCATATTTCTTCCAAAACTAATCAATGCATACCTGATTGTAATTTAATTGATAGCACAGGTGAACTGCCAATTATGTCGTGTATATACTTAGCTAAATCAACAACACACCTGGGGAGTTCCACTATTTTATTTTTAAAATAAAGGTATTGCTTGTACATGCAGACATATGGATTACAAATAGTACATAGTTAAATTAAAATAAATCACGTCAAGTGAATAGAACCTGCATGGCCTACCAGCTTTATTTACTCAACGATTTCCGCACATGCCAATTTTCTCTTCCAAAAGTTCTATCTTTGTACGACAAATAGATACATTTTTCGAAATTCAGTTGCACATTTTGTGGTGTTTTTTGTGAAAGTAGATAAGTTTAGCGCTAGGAGAATAGTATGAGGGAACCCTTTAAAAAAAGTACAGGTACATGGCTTGAAATAGGACATTTATTTCGAAACCGGGCGGATATTTTTGCAATAACCGTTACAACCTGGGACGGGTCAACAGACAACACCTTGCGAATGTGCACACGTGTCTGGATTCAAGACGGCTATTGAAGTCCAGCGACAATAGAAAAATGTATGATACAGTAGTTAAAATTGTGCTATGGCTTGGCACGAAAAGCTTTTAGCAACGAAGATTTTTGCGCATCATTCGCAATCATCTCTGTTAATATTAGCTGGCCAATCACAGCTCGACGTTTGCGGATTCCAGAGCAGCCCTTGTCCGCAAGTATTCAATGTCGGTGCACCATGAATGCACCACCAATATTTATCACAACTTGGATGTGACGTATACAGTTGCCCCTTTGTACACTCTGGGGCTGTTGCTGACACTATGGGCCTTTGATCGTTATCATGTGATGGTCCAACAGCATACACTTCCCGGTGCTCTGTAGATGAAGGCCTCAGACGAGGAACTTTAACCCGTCTTTTTGGAGCTAAGCTTTCAAAATGTGAATCGACGTTGTCAATAGTGTGTGCAGAAGTGGTTGTAGATCTGCTGTCAAACTCTAGAGGATCGGTTGTTGTTGCGTCAAAAGAAGTTGATGTAGTACGATTTCGTGCTCGCACACGGATTCGCTTTCTACGATTTCTCTTTCGTGTTGTAGTTATTTGGAAAGACGACTCTGTTGTAGCAAGACTATGTATTTCTTCTGAAGGTGAAGGCTCAGTTTTCGGACTAATTTGCGTTATTTTTGAAAATGGAGCAATTGTCGAGATAGCATTCGAAGATTGTGTAGCTGTAACTTCTTCAATGGCGAATGAGTTTATTGTTGTTCCATGTTGGCTAGTAAATAGTAAATCTGGTTGTTTGCTGGTGAATGTGACAGGTGTCTCAGTTGTCCTACGTATCTTGAGTCTCTTGCGCAGTCTTCGACGGCGAGGTTTTAGAGTTGTAGTTGCATGAGGTGAAGTTGTCACTGTATCCGACTCGAAAATTGGCGAAGTAGTTGTTACAACAGGTGTTGTGATCAAATTCTCTGTCGATTGTGATAAATGAACGACTCGAACGCTTTCTGGAGTTACAAAGCCTAAATTCAAGTGAAAGTAATTGGAGGGAGGCTTGAAAGTTGATGGCATAACTGGTCTTCTGGTCGCACCTTTTGGAGCTTCAGAGGATGAATCTTCTGTGATGGTGTTTTCTGATGACGCTGCCGTATGGGATTCAAAATCTGGGCTAATTTCCGATGCTAAATTCCCAAGGTAGAATTCAGATGTGACTGCAGGAATTGTAGAGGTAGACAGGAAATTAGGAAAATCGGCTGCATCAGTACCTTCGTGCTGTTGTGTGAAGTCTATTTCCGGTTGTTGATGGCTAACATTTTTATTATCATACGTTTGATCGGCGAAAAATGTAGTAGTGATATCTGATGATTCTGTTTCATTCTGAAAATCGTCAACAATCCATTTGGGTGTGCTATGCTCTGGGTATATTGATTCAACACTTTCTTCATTAGCTGATATAGATAAGATTGTAGGAGCGATAAATTCTGATGGAGTAGTGCTGTTGGGAATCGGATCGTTCTGTGTAGTTTCAACGTTTATATTTTCATGGGATTCGTGTCTAAAATCACCACCCTGAAAATTTGAACCACTAAAATCATCGTTCTGAATAGACGGCTCTGTAGTTTCCAAACTGTGGCCATCGTCTAAGGTTTCTGTAAGAGGTTCTTCGACATCATGAGGAGGTGGTGTTTGGAATTCTGAATCTGTCTCAATCGCTCCAGTATGTTCATCAAAAGAGGTTGGCAATTCCTCTGCAGAAGCATTTATCTCTGTCGAGTCAATTGGGAGACCGAAATCAGAACTTGGCGTTTCTGATTCGAGCTCTCCTTGAGAGAAAGGAAGTGGAAACATCTTAAGAATCGATGCTGGGCTTGTAGCTGGCGGCTCACTTTCTATTTGCATGGACTCGGTTTCAATTGTAGACAAAGGAACTTGGAATATATTGTCATGTAATGCAGGTGGAATTTCCTGCGAGCTCGTCGTAGAAGGATTAAACGTTTCTTTGTCAAATAGGGGACTGTTTTCCGATGGAATAAACCCTCCTTCTAGTTGAGGGATTTTCAGCTGGCCGTTCTCAGGAGCAGAGGTCTGAATGTCAAAATTTTCTCCATTGAAAATCCCCAACGGGGGTAGAGTTGAAGGTGGGGATGGAGTGATTGTATTTTGTAGGAAGGGTTGTTGTTGAAATTGATCTCTTCTACCCTCTCTGACGTCACCTTCTTGTTGGAAATGCTGGGAAAATTGCAGATTAGGAGTCGAGTTATCTGGCGTAACTTGAGCAATGTCCCTTGCTGGTTGCAAACTTGACCCTGGATCTTGCAGAGCATTTTGCGACTGTAATTCAAACTGATCATTGGAGATTTGATCAGTTGGCTGCACTGAAAGAGTAATGCTCTGCGTATTTGACTGTGGAATCGATTGCCGATTGAAAGGAAACTGGTGCTCCCTTAAGACGATTGGAGTTCGATAATCTGTAGTTTCAGTAAATGGCTGTTGGTTTGTGAAATGCTGAGATCGTGTAAGTGAATTGTTGCCTGATTGGCTGATTTCCGTTATCTGCTGCTCAGTGAATCCTTCTGGGTGGGGTTGCGATTGTAAATTTTGATTTCGCACCCAACTTCCATTCTCTGAATCAAGCTGCCAGTCTGCAGAAGATCCTTCAGACGTCGTAACTTGAGGATTGATAAAATCGGTCGCTTTTGTGGCTGGTGACATTTGTGACTGGTCGTCTTGTAGAATTTGCGCTTGGCTTGCAGAATTGTCAGTGAAATTATTTTCGAAACCTGGCCAATTTTCAGATGCTGTTATCTGCTGCGATTGCCAATCTGTTGGAGCATTATCTGGGAAAGTTTCACTGCGAAACTCAAATGGATTTTCTGTAATCCAACTAGGAGGAGTTGGTGGAAATGTGGTTTGAAAGTTTTCTTCCGCACGGCTTGTTTCAGTGTTGTCGGTGTCGTCAAATGCAAAGAAGTTGGGCGTATTGTCTGCTACAGATGGGCTGCTTTCAGTTTCGTGGATTGGCAAATCTTGGTCGGAAATTTCTGAACTCGCAATTTCCTGAATTGTATGTGCGGTGAATGACAAGTTTTCTTGGGAAATGGATTCTGTCGCGGTTGTTGGCGATCTCACTTCGACATTCGAGCTCTCATTCTGCCACAATTTATGGGCCGGTTGAGATAATGTGGACAATTCTTGAGGGATTTGATGTACGGCCGAGAGTGGAGATTGCACCAGATTTGATGGTATGCGTGGAATCTGAAGAAAAAAACAAAATTTGATCAATAAATAGTCAAACATGTTATGAAAACTGCACGTAAAAGGGCTCAAAATGGACATTGTGCAGAAAATATGATTGAAAGCGACATGGGATTATTTTTTGTATGGCATCCATGCTGGTCAACAAAAACAGAATTTATATAATCTACCTAAACCTCGATCCGTTACTAATTTCAATTTTATAAAACATGTGAGTGATTCATTAAAATCTAGGGAAATGATTTTATGGCATATCGTATACTTTAGCATGGGTTCTTGTATTGTGATTTACACCTAATTTAAAGAGGGGAGGTGTGAATATATTATCAGATGAAAAAGTGAAACCATGTTCAGTTTATAATTCAGTTTATACCCCATTATACAGTATTTCGATTTACATCGCTTCAATTTAAGGCCAACTACTTGTATACGTTGTACTTAATTCACCAAAATGCGATATAGCCCCCTGATAAAGAGCGAAAGGAAGCTGAAAAACAAAACAAAATGCCGCAAAAGCACCTCATGCTGTCACAAATTGATCGTATCCTGTGCTATACAAAACGTATTACTTTAGATCATATATAGAGCACCTTATACCGCTAAAATGAAAAATTGGAAACCATATATGCATTAAAGTGTAAGCAGAGAAGCGAAACGCAAGGGAAAATCGATTTAAAATGCAAAAACTGGATGTCTGCAAAGTTCCGATATAGTCATGGAACATATTCCCTAATTTCACCATCGGTTCCTATTACATTTCGATAAGTATGGTGTTTTCAAGGAAGCGCATGCTTGCCTTACATCATTTAATGTTTTTGATTCAGATCAAATACGACTATTGGAGTAAAATCTTCAGCGTGTTATAATTAATATATTCTCAATGGATTTCTCTTTTTTTTTTGCACACAATTTTATTGGCTTCGATCTGTGTAGGTCGTTATATGACATTCATTTGACACGAGAATGGCAGGAAATCGATAAGCTAGTGATGAATTTTTACCGTTTGTGGATGAATTGGGTCTTCTATGCGACTAGCAGCTCTTCCAGTCACTTGCTTGAATATTACTTTCATGAGGGCGAACCTTTCCCCGCAAAGTCCACGGAAGTCGTCCAGATCCACTGACCAGATGGCAACGCCACCGTACCCTTCCTCTTTAGCATATTTTGTCTAAGTTAAAGCAATGAAGTGCGATTACCACATGAGTCATCCTGAATTATACGAAATTCAGTGTAATAATCATCACTCATAAATAATGAACTTATTAAAAATCGCATGGACATAGTTAAATAATTAATAAATTATATTTTATTACTTTTCAATGTTGCTATAAAACATTTAAAATTAGAAATGATATAGGTTAACCATATTGAGCCATTATGCCATGATCAAATTTGAAATTTATGAAGAAGCTGCTTCTGAATTTTTAAACATATCAGTAATAATTTATAGCATTTGGCGTCGCAAGGGTAATAATTCGAAAAACTTGGGTTGCCTGGTAGCGTTTGATCGATATACTATGGGAACAATATGAAACTGGCTTCCGGCTGCTTGTAACATTGAATTATCGACCAAGCAGAGGTTTACCTTTTCTGCCAGACTGCGTTTGTCGTCATAGCCAATCCATTGGTCGCCTTTGTCAGCATAAGAACTCTGGCCAACCTCATCGTATCTCATATCCCACTTGCCACTTTTGAGGGCTTCACATATCTTCATTCAAAGAAAAATAATAAGAAACATATTGGTTTACATTCGTGCATGACGCGGAATTTTTAAGATTCATATACAATATACTGCTCTCTTTATTCTGTACGCAATATTCGACAAAATTCTGTGTGTTGATATATTTTGGTATGCAAAGCTTCCACATGGATATGTGCGTGTGCAATAATCTGGATTCCATATCCTTTTCAAAAAGGTTGAGCTCTGCATTTTGAATTACCATTTTACATTCACTATGAATTTTGACAGATTTATGCTCGCAGGTTTTCGTCGCCAACTTGTAGAAGCACGTAAAGCAACCAAAGAAAGTTTTTGAACACAATTCGACATAATTTTTAAACAGACATTCATTTACTGCATTTTTATCCAATGCATGTGTTGGTTTTGTTACCAAGAGATTGGATAAGGTTTTGCACCTTTATTTATCTGTTCATTGTGAATTGCATTGCAGTAAAATATATACATTTATAAGAATGGAAACAACATTTTTTGCTTTCATACTGCGATGTCGACTCGCAGTCGGTATTAATATTGCATATGCATTCTGATGTCATCGAAATTGTGCCGGATGTGAAGAAAGCAAAACTTCAACATGCTATACTGTGTCGGATTATTGCAGATCTTTGCAACTGTGCAGATAATGTAATCATGTGGGGTTGAGGGTTTGAGGATTATTCCGAAATTAATTAATAATTGATTACACTATGCTACTGTGTCCACGTAGTCTTGACATTTCATGTGTAATACACAGTTCTGTATATTCTATAATACTATATCAGCACTTGCATATATACAGTATAAAAGTTAGGCTTGTGATGTCTTAAAATTGTATTTATAAAATGGTATGTCATTGTTTAGCACATTAGAGAAAGTTTCAAAATGTTTTCGGATTTTCTAATGGTAAGGTTACCTCGTAATATGCCAAGGTTCCATTGGATCGTGTGAAAGAGCCCATATCTCCTGCTGTTTTCAATTGGTTCAGTGGTGCATGAAGGCCATTATGACTTGGGTCTTCCAATGTGTAAGTTCTCCCATACAGAGCCAAACTGATAGATAACTTATCCTTCGGTGTACCTCTTTCCACCCAAAGACTTGCGCCATCATGCTGCATGATAAAAAATGAAAGTTCACGCTATTATTAGCTTGTAGGAATCGGAATTAATCTAAAACAATATGCGTAGGTGAAAATATGATAGAAATGGGCAGACTTCTGCTTTTAAACTTGCACATCCTTTTCAAGCTCCGTTGATGCTATACAGTGCAGCTACCAACTAAGGTCATCAGGTAGACTGTTGGGGAACAAATTTCCAAACGTTAATACAAGACACTATACTCACAATATTAACTCCAGCATATTCCCCTGTGTCAAAGTCTCTGCGACGTAATGGTGTGTGGACATCTGTAAATCCTGTCCAATTCCCACGCAAGTCGTAGCTTAGCAGGTTGATAAAATCTAAAATGCTAAAAAATAAAATATAAAATATTATATACATGCACGTACTCGTTGTATTCGTTATCGTTGTCACACATTTCAAAACAAAATCGACAGTATACCCAAAAACGAAAATGGGGACAGCAAAAAATATTTGTAAATGTGTACCTCTGTGGGGATCTTTATCATTTGATTTCATTATGTGCATGAATAAGCTGGCATGCAAAATTTAGGTGACAGGAAAATGAATTTAATTTGCTGACTTCTTCGTCTTGAACAGTCATCAGATTTTGCATGCTCACAGGAAAATGGAAGTTTGTTTAATTAAATCGTGTTTTTTTTTTGTTGAGGAAAACACTGCAGAAATCCACCATTAAATTGAATAAACATGGTTTGTATTTGAGAACACATATAGTACTTTTATGTAAGAACCAAAGCTGTTGTAATATAGTTGGCACTTCGCGTCTATAGCAAGGACATGGGTTCATTGGCAATTCTGCATCTACTCTTAACCCTGTACAACCTCTGAAAGTTTGTAACACCATTACGTTTACACCCTGTATATCATATGTTCAGAAACTATACTGCACTTTAATCCTCTAGAAATTTCTCAAATTGGATTACATGAATAGGATTATTTGATTGGGCAACGCGTGATTGGCTTATGCCAACCGTGTGCATGTAGGATTTAATTCAATCAAATATTTTCAACTGTTGTACCTTGTTATTTCATCCACCTTGTAACCATTGTCGATTCGGAATTGCATTATGGGAACCACGGCTGTTAGCATCCATCCCCAATCTTCTTTCTGAAAAGCACTTTTCAGCTCCTATAAATAATATAAAAGAAACCGATGATTTCGTGAGTGTTGTGACAGTGCATCTCCATAAAATAGCGCTGATATCATTACAAATATAATCCAATTTTGTAAAATCAATTTGGATAAAATTTGCACAACATTAATGTGTTAAGCATGAGGAAAACTAATCCATTAGTTCGCTGGCAAGACGACAATTAACGTAGCAGAAAAAAATCGGTAGATTTTCGTCAGAGAACGAATGTGTATAAATATTAAAATGCAGAAGCATAAAAATACAGATTGGCTCAACCATTATAGTTGTTTGTGATATTCAGTGTGCTTTCTTTAAAACAAGTGTAATTATTGGGATAGCTGCAGATGGGGAATGCTGGTGACATGCCGCAAGGCAGTTCGTCATCTTGGAATGTTGAGACATAATTTTTCTTGCCATATTAGTTTAATAATTAATAATTAGCTTCAACGCTAATTGTAGAGAACATTCCTGATAATCCTATATAAGCATTAGCTACTGAGCAGATTAATTGTGCGTTGCAGAAACAAATTGTATATTTTTCGAGCAGTTGAAGATGATTTTATTACAGGCACTAAATGCGAACGGGAAAATAAGCAAAATTAACGTAGGGGAGACCGGGGATGGATGCACCACTGGGTATTATGCACCAGTCGATCTAGCGTTAAAACCACGTTTCTAAAA
>JAQFZQ010001553.1:0-18798 GCA_034696005.1 Glomeris marginata | reverse complement strand
CTCCCCCCTGTAACACTCCGTAACAAAAATACTCAACCCCTCCCCCCTACCCATCCGTTACGTAATTTAAGAACAGCTCCTTAGTGAATTAGTGAGTAATCCCAACCCATATCCTATTCATCAATTACTCAGTGCAAATTGTTAATTGTTTCTGCCTTTTGATAACGCCATAGGAAACTGTCATTGAACTTAATCATTGCGCAAACCCAGTCTTTAATGGGAGCAGCTACAATAACCACTTGAGTACGAATATTTGATGAGTATCTCCTCATATCTTTTGGTATGCATTTTCCAACAATGATCACTTTGCCGGTTACGTGTTTCTTTCCAAACGCGTTAAATGTCTGTAAAATTGTCGTATTTCAGAGATATGCGCAACAAACTCAAAGTTAATTCAACTTAACTTACAATATCATTTAAATTGGAGCAAAGAGTTGGTGAATCCAGCAAAAAAATTGTTGCAACCAGTAACACTTGTTCATAACCATCATCATAAGCTGCCGTGTTAATCATTACTTCGTAGTCCATGTCCATGTTCACAAATTCCACTTGTACATTTGGGAAATACTCTCTGATTTCATCAACCCACTGTTGGGCTATTATATCTTTAAAATTGTACTCAGACTGATTAATATGTACAACTCTGGCCAAAATTATTGTCCCATTTTGCTATCCTGCAGCACACGCGAAGCGAAAATACTTTTGGCCACAGTTGTACATTAAAATCTACAATTTGTTAAATGGTCTGTCTACTTACAAAACTTCCTTTCTGAAACAATATTCACAAATACAACTTTCCATTTGACAAGTAAGGTCAAAATAGCCCGAATAACAAAAGTAGGCGAAACCCTTCTTCTAACATCCTCAACAGAATCCCCAGAAAGTTTGATAACCCGTTGTCTGCAATGACTATATGACTTCGACTGGACTAAATGTTATTCATTAACAATAATAGAACAAACAGTTAATACATAATTGATAATACAACCACTGGAAAAAAGTTTTCGATATTCCCCGTAATCATAATCACTCCAGGATAATTGCGCATTTTTTTTACAAGGCAACCGAATACGAAACATTTATTTTGTGATATGAAAGACCAATATCTGAGGCAGCTCTAGCTAACAAAGAAACTTAACATCAAATTGGTATAATTAAGATAGATAACTAAGCGACAAACACGTTGTGGAAAAATATTTTCAAAATGGTTAATTTAGTGGTGGCTTTATTTTCGAAATTTTCGCGCAACTTCAATTTTCCATGAAAATTTATGCACCGCGAAATTTTCATAAGCCATAGTACTACGTATATTCTGTAGTAATAATACTGGTATACCGGGGAAATAAAGTCACCGCTAAAGGTCTAAAATTAATTTACCGTGGAAATTTAGCAGCACGAAATCATAGCTGTTAAATGTACAATGTATTAATTACTATATAACTTTCTATGATTTTGCGAATCACATTTTCAATACATTTGTCACTCGTTACTTTATATTAAATAATACTAAGTTGGTATAAAGTTTGTCAAAAGACCTACCCCAAACTTGGTCTTCTCATCACAAATAAATATTCATCATATTGTATGTGGCTTTGTAAATAAATGCACACATATCCTGGAGTGACCATGAGCCCATTTCCATGAACAGAATTTCATGTAGGAACGTGATGTAGACATTACCAACAGTAGTTGTGATGTCACAAATTTTTCAGCATACGATTGGGCGGTGCATTATAACTACTGTTGCTAATGGCAACATCACATTCCTACATGAAATTCTGTTCATGGAAATGCGCTCAATGATTATAAGGTTCTTCCTCGCTGTTGGCAGTGGAACCTCATACTTCGCCTCACTTGTGGTTTGAACCCTAAGTTTGAGAGGCGGAATAAATACGTACGACTGAAAGGGACTGATTGGAGATTATAATCAGTTTTACCCCTTACATGATGACAGGCAATATCACTAACTTTATCCAGTATTGCTCATCGCACGTTGTATTACATGATAGGATGGTCTTCTTGTTCTCTTCACGAGTGGTAGATTGTCCCACGGAAATATCAACCATTAGCACTTGTATGAGTGTTAGAAACTTCCAATTCATAATGGCTATCAAGCTAGAAAATATTCTCGTAACAATACTTTAAAATTCACCGGACAAAATGAAATCGTAAAATAACCTTGCTTTAAAAAGCAGTGTGATAGCAAGTGGGCAATTTTACCATTTATATACTACGATATTGATGTGTATCTATGGTTACAAGCACGCAAAATGTATTGCAACTATCAACATATCATTAATTTCGCGAAGCTACAAATTATCAAAATTTCACTCGCTCATAATTATATAGTGCATTTGCATATTTTAAATGTTCAGCATTTATATTTCCATTATAGATTGACGAGTTAATCCATCCCAATAAATGTCATCCATATTTCAGTATGCATTATAAATAGGGACTACCCGGTAACAATTCTTATACATACTTTAAACGACTTTGAATTCGCAGCGACTTCATTTCCGCGGAATGGCAGTATTTTTTACTAAGCTTATATACGTTCAGCGTGAATGGTGTTTGTGTGTTTGTTTGTTTGTTTGTTTGCATAAGGTCTCTGGTTTGATCCCAGGCGGAAATTTTTTTTATTTCTCCGGCAGGTAATTTTTTGTGCAATGGCACGAATTGAGGGGAAATAGGGTCTTTTAAGAAGTTTATATACTTGTGCATAAAACTTAGTACCCAAAAAACTTAGTTTTTTCATCAGTACATACGTAGTATGAAAATTTCACAATGCATAAATTTTTTCTGAAAATTGTAGTTGCGCGAATATCATAAAAATAAAGCTACCGCGAAATTAACCACTTTTTAAAGTATGTCGTTGAAAAAAAAAATGTGAATAATATTGTATTAAATTGTATATAAATATTATATCCAGGTAATAATATATTGGACAACAAAAAGTAATATTTAGAAGATCGACGTATTTCTTGGACAGTTATACGAAAACTAATGTTCATTACAAATTGAGAAATTACTTACATTTAAGTTGATAGAATATGATGATAGTAGTTGTGTGTAGAATATTGAGTTGCTTTCTCGACGGTATCATCCATGGAAATGAGAAAAAACACTCTGGAATCCGACGAAAACTGTTTGATTTTCCTCCACGACGCCATCTTCCTTGTTGCCAGATACGAGTATGTTCAGTATGTCACAGATAGTACATTTGATGAAACGGATCGTTGCAGTGCTGCCATCTGGCATGTCGTTTCTGAACCTGATACCTGCAAACAAAGAATTGCTGATTTCATTTATTTTATACAACTTCCTGTCGGCAAAGTATTTAATAAAATTCATAATGCAATCATTCCAAATCGAAAAATAGAACTCGTTCAAGACAAATGGTTGAACATTTTATCCAAAATTATCGGATGACAGATTCGGAATCCTGGGAATATTTGCAATAAGACTGTGTAGTTTTTAAGCAGATTGAGGCTCTCCAAAGCCCCGTTTTGCGTCCCTAAACCGTGACAGCTAAACGCAATAGTCCACTGAAAAGTCGATTATCTCACAAACCGTGATAGCAGTGTCGATTCCGACGACAGATTCGGAATCCTGAGGCTTTTTCCTATAAGATGACGTTGGTTTTGTATAGACAGGAGCATCCTGAATGCTTCGTTTCGCATAGCAAAGCTTAAAAATGGAACATCTCCAGAACGTTTCGCTTCGCAGCCTCCAACGAAAGTCGATTTTGGTAAATCCTTTTCCGTGACAGCTGGGTCAATTATTGGTATAGATTCTGAATCCTGAGAATTTTTCCAGTCCGCCTGTGTGGTTTTTAAGCAGATTGAGGCACTCCAAAGCCCCGTTTTGCGCAATAATTGTTTACAGTCTAATTCGATAGTAGGCTTTAACTTTCAAATTGGAATTACTCGTCTATCATTAGTGGTTTAAAAGAAAGCAATTCAATAACCTTGACCCCGCCATTGAAGGTCATGTGAAATACAATAGGGCACTTCCTATTCACTCCCCGTTACCATTACTCACTTATCTTTCACCGTTACAAAGTTACTAGTCCAAAGCGTCCGAAGTGGACCACCGTGTAATCAGAGATGCAGTGAATTTACAACAAGCATGATAGCATTTGAAGATTTATCACAGAACTGCACCGATTTTATCACGGCTCGTAGCACGTGAATTAAATCTCCAAATAAAACTCTCAATTAGACATACAATTAAACAAATCACAATTCCAACTACTAAGATAACCGGCAAATACCAAATTAATGCAAACATAACAGGGTTTAAGTTTATCACAGGTTCTGGAACATATTTCAAATCGAAATTTCAAATCTTAATGTGATTGCAAATTCAGGACAAATCCTTCCAAATGGAACGGCAACATACGTAGCATTACTTTTTCATTGTAATGAACACAAACTAATATTTTAAATTTGCAAATATCCACACAGCTGGAAAAGATACAGTATTAACTTTTAAAAGTTTCCTTCAAAAAATAACTTCGTCAATTCTATAAACCCACGCGATGCCATCAAAAAGTTTCCCGGTTTGTCTAATTCAACAAACTGCCGGAATCACATCACATTAAATTAAATATATTTATAAAAATATTATATCCAGGTAATAATAACATATTGGCCAACAAATATGGAATATTTTGAAGACCCACATATTCGTTGGACAGCGATACAAGAAAATAATGTTTCGCGAGGAATTCTTTGCAACAGTTTCGCTAATGTTTGCTAAAAAGTGAGAAATTACTTACATTCAAGTTGATAAAATATGATGATTGTTGTTGTGTGTAGCATATTTAGTCATTTTCTCGATGGTATCATCCATGGAAATGAGAAAAACACTCTGGAACCGACGAAAATTGTTTGATTTTCCTCCACGACGCCATCTTCCTTGTTGCCAGATACGAGTATGTTCAGTATATTACAGATAGTACTGTTGATGAAACGGATCGTTGCAGTGCTGCCATCTGGCGGGTCGTTTCTGAACCTCATACCTGCAAACAAAGAATTGCTTATTTCGTTTATTGTATACAACTTCAATAACATTTCCAATACTGCACTGGTAATTTTAATTATTAATACATTAACGAGACAATTATAGGATATAATACATTACCAATATCGATATTATATCTAGTAATGGCATTAAAAATGCATGGTTGGCGTTCGGGGAAACAACGCGTAACGAATTGCGGTTCCCATTTCACGTGTAAATAGGTAAATAGGTACACAATGCATTTAATAAAATAGTGATGAAACCGGACAACAACTCAATATATATCTTTAACTTAATTACTAGCTATATGAGTAACCTGCATAACGGAAAGTGCAATACCGGTAACTGGAATAAGAATTTAACCAAGTTTATCACGGCTTGTCGTCCGTGAATTAAGATTCCAAATAACATTCTCTATTAGACATACAATTAAACAAATCACAATTCCAAATCCTAGGATAACCATCAAGTACCAAATTAATGCAAACACAACAGGTTGTAACATAGGTTCTGGAACAAATTTCAAATCCAGGTGCGCGTTTATTAATTTGTTCATAGCACCAGTTTCTCTCATTTTCAGGGTTCTGCAATTGAATTTAAGTAATTCCACATTTAATATAGATATGAATATAGTAATAACAATTAGGAAACATGTAGGTCCAAATGCTTGACATTTCGTTAAAAAAAAAAAAAAACATTTCGAAGAATTTACAGGATAAAAGGTTTCATTCAAATTAAACTTTAAATAGGAATTATATTATGATTATTATATGCAGAACTAATTACACATACTACCACTCATTTATTCCTACATGTTATAGAATAACTTTCAAGTAAATCACATGGCATGGAATATTTCCAGAAAATCGAAATCCATGTTCGACCGGAACGAGAACGGGTATTCCATCATGGCATCTCTTACAATTCCAATTTCAGGAAAATGCTTCAATTCCTTTAATGCAATTGAAGCTATTTCCACAACACCTGTCCAATTGTTATACTTCATTTTTTCGAATAGGATATTAAGATCATCAAATTGCCACTGCTCATGCACGTCGGTAGTGCAAATAAACTCAGTTGGATCATCTTTTGAGGGACACTGGAAAATAAATATTTCTAATGCATTACAATTAGCATTTAAAAGTTTCAAGATTTCAAGTTAATTCTCATACGTATATTAAAAAAAGGGACATAAAAAAGTCGGGTATTCCAGTGAAGACAAACGAGCTATTCGCGAATGTCTCCAAATCGAACGGTGTCAACTTCTTCAGAGAAAATATTTTCCGAGTAAATAATGTTACGTAAATCCCGGAGAACATAAAAAACAAAATATTGTACGTGAAGAGAACCAATTTTGATGACAAAGTTGGGCCTTGTTGCCATTCATCTAAATTTTCAAATATAATACATACATCATGTTAGTAGCACTCATAAGGCACATCTTATGAGATTATACCTGAGTTACTGGATCTACAAGGTTTTGGGGTGGAGCCTATTTCCCCTCCAGCATGTGACCAAGTAGGGGAGAGGGGAATGATCAAAAGACCCGGTTTTTGGCTCCTCTAGCCTCAGGCAGGGATTATAAAACTAGCCTCACCCCCCTCTCCTTTGTGAGAGAGGGGTGCATCAATTCCCAAAGGGCAGGTGGAAGAGGCTAGTTTTATAATCCCTGCCTGAGGCTAGAGGGGCCAAAAACGGGTCTTTTGATCATTTCCCTCTCCCCTACTTGGTCACATGCTGTAGGGGGAAATAGGCTCCGCCCCAAAACCTTGTAGATGCAGTAACTCAGGTATAGATGGAACAGTATGTACTTTGAAAAAATGTCAGCCCGTGCAGAAAAATCATGTTGACCACTTTCGACATGGCCTTTGTACGAACTTTGATACTTCGCTGCAATCTTGGATTTTGGTAATAAATCAGAAGAAAGCAGCAATTTACCAACATCACGCTGAGACATAAGCAAATCCAGATAGTGGATCCGAATAAGGTAACCAAATCTATGAATAACATTTGCTCGTCTTCAATTCGAACAAAAAATGCTATGTGATCCATAAAAAATTGCGGGTAATAGTGGTAATTTGAACCCCCCATGTATGATAGAGTTGTCATCAAGAAGATATCAGGTACCTGTGAAAATCATAATCAGTACATCTAGATAATAGTGAAACAGGAACATGTTTGAATTCGCAATGTAATTCATTACTAGAATGCCGTCTTTCAACGTTTTGTTCGTAAACATGCTAAAGTAGTTGTATGTTCCGCAGTGAATTCTGCAGAATAATACAGAACAAATATCAGCATTGCATTATACCTCCTTTATTGTTGTCCATCACCTAAATTGCAGAAAACCCTGCATTGATTGTATATAACCTCCTCCAAATTCAGTAACAGTGTTGTTTTTGCAAGATGCTATCAACTTCTGATTCTGAACATGGAAAACTATCCGTTAGACCATTTCAAATCGAAGCATTGAAACACATTGCTATATCACTTACTTTACCTCACTATACGCAATAAAAATGTCTTTGTCTTTCATAAAGCCATAGTATTTGTGTGATTTAACCTCAAAAGTGATTGCGCCGTAAGGACTAATCTTTCCAAATGGAACGGCAACATACTTAGTATTACTTCTTCTTTGTAATGAATACAAGTTAATATTTTGGAATGGTGAATATCCTCGCAGCTGGAAAAGATACAGCACTAACTTTTAAAGGTTTCCTTTACCAAATAACTTTGCTAATTCTAGAATCCTACGAAATGCCATTAAAAAGTTTCAAGGTTTGTCTAATTCAACAAATTGGTTTATCTCAGACTATTAAATGGTGCCCTTTGACAGTAAAATCTTCTGGGGAATGTACACCAAATACAGTATCTCTGTCATTTCTATAATATGTCTCATGCATGTCTCGCATTTGCTATTATTGCTTCCAAGTAGCGTAATTTGGCCCACTGCAAGCACTTGGGATTCAAGTTCAGAGAAACAAGGTTTAATTGGGGTAAGCTTAAGTTAGCCCCCACTTAAGTACAAACACACATCATTTCAGATGAATAGGATGCACCCATTCACTAATCAAGAGCTAGACAGCCTACAAAACTTCTACATTGGAACCGCTGCTTATTAACTACGTACAGTGTAATTGTAGTTGCAACGGAATGCAACAGTATGTAATATTAGTTTATGAAAGTTGTGTGACAAATAATACCATTGAATAATATCTGTGACTATCAGAAAATGGAGGTTTAGTACATCAAATTTGAGGCCCGCGTCGGGACCGGCGTTCGATATCATTTTGCGGAAGACATTAGTTTATAGGGTACCTGTTTAAGGAGGTTCTACTGTGACATAGCAGCTATATTTCATTACTTTTATTCTATTGAACCCTAGCTCAGTGCAAATTATTTTCTGACCACAATAACAAATTTTTTAAATTTTAGATCGGCGTTAAAGACAGGTCCCAAAAGGAGAATTTCCAGGAATGCTTCTAGAAGCCTGACTGGTACTAAAATAGGTAAACTAGTTTTTATCGAGTTAGAAAGTTGTTATAACACTAAATGAAGCTGTCAGTGTAACATAATCATTACACATACCCAGTCTTTAATAGGAGCTGCCACTATAACCACTTGGGTACGGATATCCGAGGAGTATCTCCTGATAACAGTTGGTATGCATTTTCCCACAATTATCACTTTGCCAGCTACATTTTTCATTCCAAATGCTCTAAATGCCTATAAAATTATTGTATTTCAAGGGGAATGTTGGTGCAATTCAATGTTACTGCAACTTACATCTTCGTCGAAATGATGACAAAGAGTTGGCGAATCCAACAGAATGATTGTTGCAGTCAGTAACACTCTACTGTAGTCACTGTCAGGATTCAAATGTGGCAATAGCCACTCATTTCTCGTGTCCATGAATTCTACTTGCGCCGCAAGAAACATTGGTTTCATTCCCTCAACCCACTGTTGCGCTATTACATCTGGTAAAATATATTGAAATTATATTAATCTGCACATAGGAATTTACAACATTGTGATAAGTCTGTAGACTCACAAAACTTTCGTTCCGTCACAACAGTCACCTGTGCCATCCTCCATTTAATTAGATGTGACATAATACTCCGACCGACTAAAGTCGGTGAAGAACTGCTTCTAACATCCTCAACAGTATCTCCAGAAAGTTTCATAACCCGTTGTGTCCAACGAACACGTGTCATCAGCGAGACTAAATGCAATGCAGTGTTAACAGTAAAAGAGTAAAGGCTGGTTGACAACGGTGCACCGGTCCGCTGGATTAGCATTCCACGCAATGAAAATGTGTACACAACATTGCAAACAGTGCTGCCAAATATTGCAATACATACCGTAAATTTCCTTACAGAAGCCCAGGCTTTTATAAAAAGCAACTAATAGAATATAATGGCGCTTTCACAAGCGGAGTTTGAGCCGGTTCCCAATATACAAGCATGTTGGGAACCGGTTTTTAGTCATTATCTGGCCTCAATGACCCGGATTCAATTGGAAACAAGGCTTCAATTGGAGACCGGCTTGTATTAGGAAATATACGATATATATCAATATATATGGGCCGTTGGGATGGTCCACTAGCAACTACATGTCGCGATTGTGCATGTGATTCTTCCTGAATCGCAACTGTGTATCTCCTGAATTCGCGGGATTCGTGTGCTCATCGTATGTGCTATTACATGAAAAGATGATGTTACCTTCATGGGTGGGCATATCCCACGAACAAATATCAAGCACTAGCAATTGTATGATGACAAGAAACTTCCAATTCATGATGGCTATTACGGTATAAAATGTTACCACGTAACTGTACATTAAAGTTCACGTTATACCTTACAATGGATAAAATTGCCTTACCTGGAATGGGAGATTGCGTACAGAATTGTGATAGAAATAGTGAGAGAAGTTACTATTTATATATTACACTATTGGTGTGTCTATGGTTACAAACAAGTAAATATACTGAAACAATAACATGTATAATTCATCTCATGAAGCTATTAATTGGCTAAATGCCATTTGCCCGTAATTATAAAAAGTAATTGTCTATTGTTGAAAGCTCAATTTAGTGTCTTCATTGTTGAATGTCACATTATTATATCAATAACTGTCATGTGTATTAAATATTTCATTATTGATAACCAATAACATTTTATTGATACGTGTAATACTAAATCTGAATTATTTATTTCGGATTTTTCCGTGATGCTTCAAACAGGAGTATATTTTTTAATGGTCCACATATTAAAATATGTCAGATATTGCGCAATCGAGTGCAACGTCTTATTTCGTAACTTTCAGAAATGCGTCACATAACATTAGGCCTAATACACATTTCCGTAAAATGAGCCAAAAATCGCAAAATGTACTTACATTTCAAGTATTCGACACGGTAAATGCATCGATGTTGGTTGTTTGTGTAATATCCAGTCGTTTTCCGGATGTTTTCTTCGTTGGAGATGGAGAAAAACGATGGAATCCGAAGAGAAACGACGAGGATGGATTTTCGTACACGACGCCATTTTTCCAACTCCCGCAAGTCCTCATCTCTTGCTAGTCAGCGTCCCACTTGCATGCTAACGGTGAACCAATATGCGCATGCGCGGTGGGATGTGGCTCATTGGATGTGGCAAGGATTCCTTGGTGAGCGCCGCGGACTTTCGTTCGAAATGCAGCATATTACAGCATAGACAGCATAGCAGCAATGCTTACAGCGCCATCTGGTTGTCAGTACCTTCTTGCAGCAGAAACTAAACTAAAAGCCGCTAAAAGCAGTGTATCGTTGGTATCGAATTTGAACATTCTCGGAACTCCGATTTCAAAGCAGTTGCTTGAAGCGTCATTACTTGCGATTATGTCACGATGGCAATTCAACGGCGACCAAATAGCGGCGGTCAAATAAAATATCAAAATGTTCTGAAAAAGGGATTGAGAGATAAAAGGAAAATGTCAGAGGAAAAGTGCGAAATAACTATCAGTAATGAACAATCGTGCAAAAGAGATGCGAATGCGATCGATGAAAGCGGTGAAAGTTCGAGTAAAAATGTGAAAATTAAGCTAGAAACTCCGGAAAATGGCGAAAACAACCGAAAACGGTATTTTTAAAATTCCCCAAATATACAATGAAATAAATTCCTACACTCAAATTAAACAATCCAATTTCATTATATTCCAGCAAAATGACAGATGAAGTATACTTCCAGTAAGTTTTGCACTTTAATGTGCATTAATCGACATTTTATCATCGAAAAACGCCATTTTGTTTCAATTGTCAATATAAATTCCACAATTTTTATTTCTTAAAATCCTTAAAATTGCTAATAATTTTTGTAAAATTACAGGGCTTATGCTGATTTAGCTGTACATGGTGCTATGCTAGCTGATGATGTCAGAACTACAACATATAGGTAAATTTTAATATAATTTTTCATTGATTGTTAACAATAAATTAAAATATTTCATTTTTTTCCCTGGAATTGTTTTATTAGAAAAGCTATCTTTAAAAATTATGAAAAATTCCTTGGAAAAACAGTTTTAGATGTTGGATGTGGAACAGGTAATTCAAATAACTCATATTTTACCTTATCGTGACAAGAGTTTTCATTTTAAATGTGTTTTATAATTTTTTAAAGGTATTTTGAGTATGTTTTGTGCTCAGGCTGGGGCCAAAATGGGTAAGAAAAAATGTACAAATTATTTATTTTAATTTTAAACTAATATAAAGAAAAATTTTAACGCAGTTTACGCCGTTGACGCAAGTGACATCATCCGGCACGCGGAGTCAATAATAAAAAGCAACAATTTAACTCATAAGATTACACTGATCAAAGGCAAAATGGAGGTTACTGTAACTTTCACATTAATCCCTTTAAATAATAGGAAATTATTCAATTTAATTCCACAATTTCAGGAAGTTACGCTTCCCGAAAAAGTAGACATCATAGTCAGCGAATGGATGGTTTGTACCAAAATTGCATTGCAATTTATTTAAATTTTGCAATAATATAAAACTTACTAATAGGATTTTGTAATAAATAATTTTAATATATTTTTACAGGGTTACATGTTGCTTTACGAGACCATGCTGCCGTCAGTTTTATTCGCGAGGGACCGATGGTTGAAACCGGTTTGTATTAATATTTAATTCATAAGAATATTATTTAATATTTTTTTAAATATAATTATTAACCCTTTATATACCAGTGATTCTAAATGGAATATTTAATAAAAGCAAATAATTTTATATAGAAGTGGCCATTTAAAAAAAAAACGAAAAGGCACTGCTAAAAATTTTTACTTAACAGTTTAGTGTTGTGAAATGTTGTATCTATTTTTCATTAATTATCTTTTAAATAAAAATATATGTATATTACAATGCCCAAAGTTCAGATTCCGTGAAAATTTAGCTACGCAAAAATAACCAGTTATACAGTATTTTGAAATTGAAAACCTATAAAAACCTTTATTTTGAATTTTGAAACCTATATTTTGAAATTTAAAACCTTTATTCTGAAATTTAAAACCTTTATTTTGAAATTTAAAACCTATAAAAACATATTTTGAAATTTAAAGGTGAACTGACAGGGCGGTAAAAGTGGACTATGACAACCCTGCCATTGGGTAAATTGGGACTACTGGCCCATTAGTCTGTCCATGATTGGCCAGAATGGGTACAGTTCAGAGTCCATGTTAGTTCACCTTTAAAACTTATGTTTTGAAATTTAAAACCTATATTTTGAAATTTAAAACCTATATTTTGAAATTTAAAACCTATACAAAAAGTATATTTTGAAATTTAAAATCTGTAAAAACCTATATTTCGAAATTTAAAACCAATATTTTGAAATTTAAAACCTATAAAAACATATTTTAAAACTTAAAGGTGAACTGACAGGGCGGTAAAAGTGGACTATGACAACCCTGCCATTGGGTAAATTGGGACTACTGGTCAATTAGTCTGTCCATGATTGGCCAGAATGGGTACAGTTCAGAGTCAATGTCAGTTCACCTTTAAAACCTATATTTTGAAATTTAAAACCTCAACGGCCGATTAATTTTGTGCCCAATTTCCAGGAGGGCCTCATGTTCCCCGAAAGGGCCGTTCTGTACATGGCACCGTGTTGTGACAACGAAGGTTTTGATGGGATGTAATAACTCAAAAAAGCACTCCAACCCACGGTATGAATATGAACACTGATAATGGAAATTGCCTGTTCCCTCAGCGCCAAACTATGGAAGGCCATGAACGAACGCTACAAAGTTGACATGTCCGCTATGATCCCGGTTGCGGAATCACAATATACCGGTAAAATAATTATTGATATGTACATGGCATTGTCATATTATAAGGTTAACCCTTATTATTATTATTGCAGAAGCAATCAGCATTCGGTCCGTGATGCCGCACGAACTAATGGCCCATTCGAGTCTGATTCAAAGCTTGAATCTGCACACGCTTAGTATAAATCAACTATCCTTCTTAGAGGTACATAATATGACTCAATGTTTGTGCTATTATTACCCCTTACCAGTATATCAAACATATATGGGTATATAACATCCCTAACCAGGGGTTTGAGGCAATTTTTCTCATTTTTTGAACCACTTTTGCAACTTTATTGCGGAGGAAATTGTTGCATGCAATGTTTGGTATATTTGTAACATTGAAAACTTGCACTGCAATATATTCCATGCAATAAACTTGCGAAAGTAAATTTTTCATCTTATAAATAGGCAACTTTTGCAAGTTTATTGCAGGGGAAACTATTGGCGGCAATGTTTTGTATATGTAGAACATTGAAACACTGCACTGCAATATTTCACACGCAAGAAACTTTCAAAAGTCAGATTTCCCCTAGAAATGAGCGACTTTTGCAAGTTTATTGCATGGAAAACTATTGGAGGCAAGGTTTTGTATACGTGAAACATTGGAAAGTTGCACTGCAATATTTCATATGCAAGAAACTTGCAAAAGTCGGTTTTCCCCTTTGAAATGGGCTACTTTTGCAAGTTTATTGCGGGAGAAACAATACTGTGCAAGTTTTCCAGCAAGTTGCACATTGCAATATTGCACTGCAATATTTCCCATGCAAGAAACTTGCAAATCAAGAGACTTACTTGCCAATTTTTGTGCTCATCTGCTGCCAGTCTTAGCATGTGACCTGCCGGGATTGCCGGAATCAAAGGCACATCCTAAATAAAATAAAAAAAAAATTTAATTAGTCCAAGTAAAATTTATATAACCCCAAACATTAACTTAACTGGTTTTTGGATGAAATTTGATGAATTTTCTTTCCTCAGAGTAAATTCAAATTCAACTGCTTCGGCTGGGAAAATATTCACGGCTTCGCGCTCTGGTTCACCGTTACGTTCCCCGGCGACATTCATTTATCAACTTCACCGGATAATTTGTAAGTATTTCATTTTCCTTCAAATTGTTTCTGCCGTGAAAAGCCTCAAGAAATTTGGAACTTGTGGCAGCAGAGAAACTCATTGGCTGCAAACCGTTCTGCATATCGAACCGCGGCAAGTTCACCAAGGAACCATCATCCACGGCGTGTTCACAGTGAAACCTAACAAAGACAACAAGAGGTTCCTTGACATCCAAATGCAGTATAAAATAGGCAAACAGAAATTTGAAAAGAACTACCTCATGGACGGTCATATAAAATTTTAAATTTGCCGATGACCGTACGAACGCAAACCATAATTCAATGTTATTGCGTTGTCTGATTTTTGTAAATTACACATTGCTTGTAGCTTGTAAAATAAAGCTGGCTTTGTTTTTTTGTAAATCACTTCGTGCCATTTGATTGACTGGCTGGACAGACTTTATAAAGTCTGCATCTATAGATGTGCATTTAAAGGTGAACTGACACGGTTTTGGAACATACCCTGAAAAGTTCCGCATAAAGTCCGGTGACAAAATGGTGCCAGCCGATCGTCTTACCGTATATTTCCTAACAGAAGCCGTTCTCCAATTGAAGCCTGGTTTCGAATTGAAGCCGCATCAATTTGGCCAGACAATGATTAAAAACCGGCTCAAACTCCGCTTGTGAAAGTGCCATTATATTCTACTAATTTTGAATAGAAGCCCGGGATTCTATAAGGAAATTTATGGTAGATTGGAATCAAACGTTATAGCGCTTCAGCCAATAGCGGCGTTTATGGATTCTGACGTAGATTGGGACTTGGCGACTGAAATGTGCCGATATCCTAGTCATACTAAAGATTAAACGGCACGGTTAAAAAATCGGAAAATCGCAAGGAACTTTCAGAATACGTGTCTAAATCGTTGGCAAAAGAATGAACGACATCGGTGATGTTGAAAATTAGGGTCAGTTCACCTTTAAGCACAGATTTGTATGCTAACCGGCACAGTGCAGTACGTTTTGGTGTTGCCGCTTGGGTGTCGGCAATTCGGTGCACGGTCGTTTCGGTGTTGGACCTTTCGGTGCACGGTCGTTTCGGTGTTGGACCTTTCGGTGCACGGTCGTTTCGGTGTTGGACCTTTCGGTGCACGGTCGTTTCGGTGTTGGTCAGTTAGGTGTTGCCGGTACTTTTCACTGGTATAACACGAAATAAATAGTTCGCACAATTTTTAATAATAAATAGTTAGAGAACCGTTCGAAATCGGCCGAATGATCCAACACCGAAACAGCAGCACCGAACCGCCGACACCGAAGTGGTGACACTGAGGTGATGGCACAAATTAGAGCACTCTTAACTGACGTTTGCGGGTGTGGGCTTGGGAGGTACGATGCCGGTTTGTTACGCAATGAATTAAATTTATGAATTATTTGCAAAATATGCATTATGTTTAATATGGGATTTTAAATACATTACGCTGTTAATTCTCTACTGTTAATTATTTTCAGTTTATATCCTAAGATGATCCTCCGCCTCCAATTAAAGCGTAAAGTACCGGTACGGCCACGGCAAAAGCCCCGTAGATCATCGCAACAGTGGCCAGTGAATTAATCTTAATCTTCCATTCTAGATTGTTCTGCGCATCCTTCACCATTCTTTCCACGTCTCTTCCCATGTACACCACAACTCCCGCGTTCCCCTCTTTCGTGTCCTCCGCTCCGGCTATCAATCTCTGACTGCTGATCATCGCTTTTATATCCCTCATATCATTCGCTAAGTTCTCGTCTTGTTTTCTTATCATGGCCATTATCTCACCGCCGGCACTCGGCAACCGGTCACCATCTTTCTTCACGTGGTGGTCACCGCCAAGAAGGTTCTTCAACTCTCCAACGAATACTGTCATCTGACCCTGTTGCGCTTGCACCTTCGCTACCATCTCTTCTACTTTGGGAACCGAAGCAGATGATTCCGTTACGATGCCTCGTAGTTCCTTCATCCGCATCCAGCTGTTGACAGTAGTGCCGAGGATTCCGATGATGGCACCGCAGATGGAACCGATGACGGACCAGTATTTGGTCTTCTCGGCGTAAGCCCTTTCCTTCTCGTGGCTTTCGCGTACGGTGCTGGAGAGTAAAGCGAAATGTTCTCGCTCGGCTTTCTCGTAGAATTGGAAGTCATCCATGCATTTCTTTTCTTCCTTGATGATGGCATGTTCCTGGGTGATCAAACTGAGGTACCGGTCCTCACCCCGGGATGTTTTGTCCAGTTCCAAGTGGATTTCTTTCAGTTTAAGCTGCATTTGCTGGGTTTGCATCTGGCGCTCGCGGCGTAATTCCTGGGTTTCCAGAAATTTTCTTTCGGCCTTTTCAAATAAACAAAAACAATTTTAATCTTAATTTTAATACAGTGAAACCTGTCTATGGTGGAAAGATTTTCTGCTCCCTTAAGATTCCACCATATACATGTTACTCTGTATTACAAAATTCTACAAATAAAAATTTTCAAATAATTAAATAAAATTCAATTTACTCGAAACTAAATTATAAAAATATGTGAATATTAAAAATAAAATTATCATAAATTTAAAATATTAATTGCAACTTTACATAACACAGTATACTGTTATTTAATTCGTCAGGGACTATTTGTAGAAATAAATAGACGGATTAAGAATATATTGTAGCAGTGGGTTGAATTTATATAATTATACTTACAGCAATGACACGACCTTGTGCTTCTTTAACTTCAGATAAGCCGACAAAATCTTCGTAAATTCGAACCCAAACTGCTAATTTCTCGGCTACAGCGCGGTTTTTTCCGTTAAAAACAACCGAATTACTCGTAAACCGAGCCCCAATACGCAGATTATCTTTCAAAAAGCCATGTGTTGACTTTGAAGACAAACGCCGAAAGAAAATTCCGCCCAAAGACATCTTCGAACGCCGAAAATCGAACGAAATTGACACCACATCGCACCCCATACCGATACGTACCGGTACTGTTTCGTACTGTAGCGTGTATCGATAAACCATTATCCAGGTGACAATTCACCCCCGCCGTTTTTACCTCCCCCAAACTTAACTTAAACTCCGTTTCAGCTGCGTCAAAACAGCGGCTCCATGATGCCCGTTTCCTAACGTCGGCACCCAAACATCCCATTTCCCTTGACGATACGATACGTACCGGTATTACGTATCGATCAACCAACATATACGCAACGTTTCACCACCGCCGTTTGACCGTCCCAATACTTAACCTAAACACCCAACCGGCTGTACCAAAACAGCGGCTCCATGATGTCTACTCCCAAACGGCGGCACCCAAACGTCCCATTCTACAGAAAAACGTTAAAAATACAATTTCTTATTCAAATTTCGCTGGTAATCGTTAAATGATCACTTGTAAACAAACCTAGGGGACATTTTCATCCTTTTCCGCTTCTTTTCTTTATGTTTTCAATGCTATTTCTGTCAAATATACCGATTTTTCTTCTTGACCTCATTTTTAATTATTTTTGATTTTAAATTATTGGATTAATTTATAGAAAATATATAACAAATATTATATTTGTGAAATTGTATCAATAAATGGCGGATTAAGGGTTTGAAATAGTGATTTTATGTATAAAACAATCAAATACAATGTTATTTTTGTTTAGAATAATTAAACCAAATTAATTTTAAATTCACTGGGATGATTTTTTACTTCTTTCCGGATTTTTTAATTCCACCACCACCTAAAAGAAATAAAATAGGATATTAATTGTATATTATAGCAGGTTGGATGTTACTTTTTACCAAGTTTTTACATACCTAAAGGACCTTTTTGAGCTGCTTTTGCAGCTGCTTCCTTAAGGGCTTTTTGCTCATCCTTTTGTTTCTGTTTAAAAGCTGCAGTTTCCTGCAAGAAAACAGATTCATTTTTAATGAAATCAAATGAAAAATAATATATTTTTAGTTGTATATTATTAAATAATGGCTATACCTCGTCTGCATTGTCACCAGATTCCTTTTTAGGCTGCTTTAGAGGCTTTTTCTTTCCACCTGACATGCAGTACAGCGTTTGCAACATCACGATTGAATTTCATCAAAAATCGTTAATAACTCATTTAATCACGATTTAATTACCTTGACGGCCAGACATATTTCACGAAATAATTATCTCCTTTCGTCAACAAATTACGGATGCCAGTAAAAGACAACACCGCATGTGAACGTTTTCCGCAAACAGGAAGTAGCGATCGGCAGAGTTGGTGAAGATGCTCAACAGGTGGCGCTACAACGAGTTTGGAATGTAAAAACTGTAGGACAGTGGAAAATTCGTCGCAAACGTCAAAAAGAAATACTAGAGGTGAGTGCAACTGATTTAATTCTGTGT
>JAQFZQ010001552.1:0-18800 GCA_034696005.1 Glomeris marginata | reverse complement strand
GCCGAACATTTGTTGGACAGCAACGCTATCCGTCTTCCACTGATGCAACCGTACGTGTTGCAAGGTCGTAAAAAAAAACACACACATACTCCTGAATGTCTCTTCTAATCCTCTGCCAAGTTTCATGATTAAATTGTAATTGCGAACTGAGACTAAAAATAAAGTCGGATACTTTTTGGACAGCCCTCGTATACAGGTTTAGATAGTAATTAAATTTCCCAATTTTTTTGAATAATTCGTTAGCTTCAGAACAAGTATATGTATTAAAATTGGTTCAATACAATGAACGTGAAATCTTTCAAAATATCATTCATTTTGTGTTTTAAATTAATTGTAGGTGAATTTACTCATTTTTGTATAGGTACTAAGTAGGGCTACCTACAATCATAAATAAATTAAAGCTTCAGATAAATTCTATGTGGAAATTTAATTGTGAAAATTTATTAGCACCCAGTTTGACATTTTTGAGGTCCCCTGTGACGTCACAAATGTCTAAATTTTGAGAGCCGAGATTTTGTTTTGCTCCAATTGAATAACTGTATAGTAGTTATTACGTAAATGGGGCTATATGATTGCTACGTTCTGTTAATTAAGTGTAAGTGGAAACAATTGAATAATGTGCAGTATACATGCATTAGAGAGGTGTGGGTGGAAGGGTTTTGTTCGCCGTGAACTTAATGTGGGGTATTCGATAGAATATGGGAGGAGGTTCCATATAGTATTATATGAAGTAAGTGCACCTTTTGGATGTGTGGGGGGTTGGAAAATGAATGGGACGATTTAAGCGTTTATCCGATTCTCTGGTTTCGTCGTGTCACGTGTTGTGTACGCTCTCAATGTTTGATGTCTTTTGTCGTCCAACTGACAGTTGAATCGAGAGCTTGCGTTACGTGCACACGCGGCTTTTCATACCGTTTTCATACTTGCATAGTACCCAGTATACACGCATTTATTGTAGCCTATTGGGCACTGTGACTAGATTGGGAAAAAAGCTCGCTATTGCTCTGCATCTATGTGTGCCAAAATGGCAAAGACCCTTGAAAGCAGCAAACACAAGTTCGCTAAATATGAATGACTATTGTGCATGTACCTGTATAGAGATCGAGGGCTGTGCTAGACATTGAGTGCTCCATCGTCCGTCAATCTTCGATTCAGTTTTTCAGAAGTAGAGCAGCCATTTATTTCCAACATTTACTAAGTGTTGCACAATCACAACGGCTAATGGCAGAAGTTATATGTAATTGAATTATAATTTGTTATATGTGACATGACTGTGGCACAGTAATGCAGTACTGCTCATTTTTGAATACTCCCCCTTCCCCTTTTGCGTATATAGGACAGTTGCACTATTTTATAAGGTACCCCCACAGTAATTGGTCTGAGTGGTTGCTTTTCTTCCAGAACTTTACGATCCAACTCTAATTTGCCTGTCAGAATAACTGCATACAAGGAGCAGCGATATAATATAAGAGTGCACAAGCGCAGAATCGATTTGCTTTTCGTATTTCAACAGGGAAGTCAACATATTTTCCTGCAGAAAATGTATTTAAATGCAGGATATGTTGGTTTCTTTATACCATATACAGGGTGAACCAAAAGTCTCTTGCACTTTGGAATAACTTCGTACCTGTAAGAGAAATTCGAAAACCGTTTTCACTTGGCGTTTCAAATGTTTTCAAATGTGCCACCAATTGTGACCTTGACCTTCGTCTTCAAGGTCATATGTGTTCCAAATTTAAAAGTAAGCATCGTAATGTACCATACCAAGTTGCAAAGTTGCACATGTATCTCACAAATATTACGTTTACATGGTCGTGCCGCAGTCGAATTATTACGTCATGACGTCATTTGTGAACCTGCAGGGACACAGCGGAACTTAGACAAATACCTGTCGTCCAAGGTTCACCTTTCTCCATGCGGGGTCACAATTTGGAATACATGCTTACCGTCGACGTCATGTAAACGTAGTAATACATGTTCATTTTAATTGAATTTTATGTAACCATTGTTGTGCACTGTAAGGAAGTGTGACATGTTAAAGAAGACTACAAAATAGTGGGCCTTCCATTTTTGTAACCCCTATATTAATTGAATATAAAATCATGGGTCCAAGCACATGTTGATGTAACTGGTGTACTCTGATTGTGTTAACTGGGAGTTGAAGAGCATGCAATTTGACCTGTACTGCTAGACCACTTTTAAAGGCAACTGTGGGGTAATTACCAGCCTGTTCTGATAGCTAGCTGATGGTACACACAGTGCCTCTCAAACATCAATTTTTGGCGAGAATTGCCGATTTCTCAATTGACGAATGGTATAGATATGGTGCTAGGCTATATGGTGCCTGCAATGAAAATGCTATGCTGCTGTAGCGCGGGTGGTGTAACCTATTCCTTGGACGACGGCGCTCCACAAGGCAAGGTATTGCATACATTATGCAGTGACTCCGAGAAACTGGTAGAGTGTACTACAACGCTCTCAACACGGTAGACCGCGAACAGTGTCAAATGAGTTGTACTGCAATTATGGGTGCATGCTAATTAATCTCATGTCAGCAGTCGAGCGATTGAATATGAGGTCAGATGCTTCTAATCTTCAGTGCTACGAATACCTCAAATACATTTCATTGCACAACATTGGTTACGTAAAATGCAATTAAAATTCACACATCCAAACTATTTGTTACACAACAGGCTGCAACTTTACAATCTGAGTACATTTCGATGTTTACTGTTCAATTTGGAACACCTATGACTTTGAAGATGAAGATCAAGGTCACGATTGGTGGTACATTTGAAACGCTCCCTTGTTAAGGAAGTGAAAATGGTTTTCGAATATCTCTTACAGGTACGTATATGAAGCTATTCCAAAGTGCAAATTATTCTAGCTTTTCTCCACAAATCATTATTGTTTTGTAAATGGCCCATACAAAGGTGTGGACCATTTATCTATCCAGTACAGCGACAATATTTTTGGCCACAATCGTATACCTAAACTGAAGGAAATATAGATTGCAAGCGTTGAATGTACTACGTATATATGTGAGAGAATTTGACGAATCGGGTTGACTTGAGACCCAATTTTCGAAAGCTTCGGACCTAATCAGCTTCTACGCAGACAAAATCCCTAATTCCAAATCTCTCTATTGAGGTTTCTATACTAGCATCGTCTGTGTGTGAGGGGTGGGGGGATGGATTCTTTTTTTGCAAGCCACGAGACCTGGCGAATTAGCCTCGCGCAAGGGCCCATGAATGAAGATGTCGTTTGTGTCGATCCGAGTTGGCACTTGCATTCACATTGGCATTGTACTAGCGGTCGGCGAAATAAACTTGCGCAAGCTATTTATTAGCGGCTCAAATGGCCTCCGTAAGCCATTAACGACCAAGAAAGCGGCGAATTGGCGAAAAAAGCCCATCGCTCCTGTCCTGGAACCGAAGCGCCATAATCGCATTAGCCTGCACTGCGCTCAGAGGCGCTCTGGGCCCTGCCTGCCCTATTCATCCACTCTATTATAGACCGTAAAGCAGTCATGTCACTTTTCCAAACTCGGACATAGCTTTTCATATTGAGAAAGCTGCAAAGAGTCTCTCTCAGTCATTCACTCAAACCTGCAGCCGCAAATGGCATCTAGTCCCAAACTTTTTATTCAGTTTTCCAAGTGCATCATAGATAAAATGTGCCACAGGTTGAGAATGGAAACTTGTCAAATAAGCCAGAAAACTCCAAATCGTATATTTCTGCGTAGTATTTGCAAAATCACGTTCCTGATGCAGCTTTTCATAATTCTGAATAGTGTGTCGTTATTTGCAGAGTTGTATTTATATTTCATATTACACCCCTTTATTTGGACCTACAGCCTGATTTTACACCGTAATGAGGGTGGAGCCACGAGACGAGTCTCTTCTTTCGCGGCAGGGACGAGAATTGTTGGAAAGCTAACAATAATTATTTTTGCTGCATAATAAGCTATACTCCAAATAATAATTACTGTGATTTGGAATTAAAACTGCTCTATTGGCATTTGTTTCCCTGAAACCACGATATTCAGTTTTGCAAAATATAGGGAAAAATGATTAACTCGAGCTATAATACCCTATATAATATTGGGAATATATCACTTATGTTTGATTTATAGGCTATACAACAAAAAAAGAGAACAATTGCCGTTCAAAATTGGATTAGTCAGTGCACAAGAATGGCGCCAATCATATATACTGCCTATAATAAATGTTTATTCAGCTCCAAATTAATTCGTTTAGCCATAAATGGCAACAAATATCTATGTCTATATTGCGTGCATTTCGACAGTATTGTTTGCACATCATGCGTTTATTGTGGTGTGTATAATGTATATATCTCAATCGCAACCGACAGTTTCGTTTGATCAGTATATAGTACATTTGCAATAATAAATAAAAAAAGTGCTGATGTATATATATAGGAATTGTGGAAAACGTGTGATAAGGAGGCGGTGCAGTTGAAATTTTGGCGGCCATATTGCGTGACAAATATGCGTATCGCTCATAGTGCCCAATCTAAATGATTGGGATCATAGTAGCTGGTAATGCAATATGTCCACATAACACGTAACAACCCAATCTAGTGAAGGCCCTAACTTATATAATATGTGCAAGTGCGTTTTGAAAAGAGGCCATCAAAAATTGCAGTTGTTGGTCACGTGACAGCGTGAAATTTGCACACGCGAAACGTTTCCATCGTTTTACATATTTGCCCAGCAAGGAAACAAATAAACATTAATATAGTTCCGATTCCCATTTATTTGTATAGAAATTTGATTTTTATCACTAGTTTGGTTTATGAACTGACATGGTTTTGAACTGTACCCTGATAATCGGTTTTAAGTAGTTATTTTGTCCCTATAATAACAATGGGGAAAGCAGAAATCTATTACAAATTGAGAACAAAAAGTTATGAGCGTTTCACCGCGAATGTGACATTGCAGAGCTCGCAAAGCGTTTCCATGGTGGAAAAGGTACTGGGTTGCTAGCGGCTGTGAGTGTATGGGGCACTCACTGTTCGCCTCGCTTGAATCACGTTGACGACTTTTGTCATTGTGGATTGGGCGAGGCTTCAATGTATACATTTGCAGTTGGAAATGCAGTTTGTACAATGACATCATTCATTTGTTGAGGCCATTTCATTCTTTTGGAGCTCCATACTGAGCTAGTGTGACATCACAAAGTGTGACGTCGCGGATCGGTAAAACGCTCATATATGTTTTTCTTCAATTTGTAATCGATTTCTGCTTGCCCCAGTGTTATAAGGGGCACAATAACTACTATATACCTAAAAACCGATTATCTATTACAAAACCGTGCCAGTTCACCTTTAAGGTAGAGCATCGGATCGCATTTTGTTTTGTGAGCGGGGCTGAACACAGAAAGTTGGCTTTTGGTAGGAAATATGCACGTGTATAAAATTAACGAACTAATTACATACAATTGAATAATGCGCGATAGCCTTACCTTTTTTTGCTTATAAAATTTCAATTTTTAGTGCGTTTTCGTGGATGGTACAAGACCCACCCACGCATGCATCGGTCAATAATGGCAGATCAAGAAAGATGTGCAATGGTTTTCCAAAAAGGTCAGCTCTTCATCTTTCACAGATGTCAGAATGGTCTGGTCATTTTTAAAATAACTATTAAATGGCATAAAGGATATGAATTTTGAATAGGGGATAATATATGAAAGCAGGTATGGGCTATCCAAAAATCGCACTTCTGGTGACCTTGAACGTGACCTTCACGTGTTTACAGTTTATTTCGGAAACTGTTCTACTTACAAGGGTAGTGCAAATTAGAAAAGTGTAGGGCATGTGTGTTGTAGTAGAAGGCATGATGAAACAGGTGTTTTCAATCCATATCTGAGTTTTTTTACAATTTTAATTGCAAAACTGCGCAGAAAATACAGCATACACTGCAGGAAAGCCCCGTTCAAACGCTGTGGTACATGTGCACCAAACATGTGGTATACCTAGCAGTTGATGTAATTTAACTGGTAGTATGGAAGAATGAATTTGATTAATTCAGATTGGATAATTGCAGTTAATTAGCAGTAAGGTGGTAGGTTTAATTCGAAATTGTTTGCATTATTCTTGATTACATTGAAATATCGCATGTAATTAATTCCTCCTGTATGGCACACCAAGTGAATTGGTGGATCAATGTTTGGTTTGGGATATTAAATGACACAATTATTGGACTAGTCTTTTTTGAATGGTCACTGACTGGACATCACTATCAAATGTTGATACTAAAAGGTATGGTTGAAGATCTTTTGGACAGCTTGCCATTAACACAAGCCCGACGTGGTCCCGTGAAAATTGGATTGGATGGGCGGTCCTAGTCCTTGGCCGCCACGATCGCTAGACTTTACTACTTTGGATTTTTTCTTGTGGGGATCGACACATAAAAGATGTGGTGTACGGAACTCCGCCAATGATATTGTGTGATCTGCAAGAACGCATTTTGGTAGCATGTGCCAATATTTCACCTGCAACATTACTGGCAGTACAATGAAACACTGTATATCTAGCTCAACTTTGTTTGGCAGCAGATGGAATCATTTCGAACAACTGCTGTAGAATTTGCACGATAAATACTGTATGCATAGTATTTGTTTCATTGTGTACTTTTTACCACTATGCTAGATGCTTGCAACATAAACTTCTAACAATAACATGCAGCATATATTCTTGTTGTTGCACCTAATTCCTATTTTTTACCCACATTTACAAAACATTTTTGTTTGTACATGATGAAATGTCGAATGCAAGTACAATCTGCTTCTACATTAGAGTGCCGGTTGGCTTTCCTGCAGTGTATGTCGTATTTGCTGCGTTGCTTTGCAAATAAATTTGTCAAAAATCAGATATGCATTGAAAACACCTGATTCATCGTGAGTTCTACTACAACAGACATGAGCTACACTTTTCTAATTTATATACACTACCCCTGAACAGTTTCCGAAATAAAAACTAAACACGTGAAGGTCACGTTGAAGGTCACCGGAAGTGCGATTTTTGGATATCCCATACCTGCTTTCCTATATGATCCCCTATTCAAAATTCATATCCTTTACACCATTTATTTTAAAAACGACCAGACTTTTCATCCACGCATGGATATATATATAGGCCTGCCACATGTGAAGATAATGAGCTGCGTAAATGAAATTACTTTGCGATTAATACATTTGCCTCTTCACCTGCATATAAGCCTATGTGCATAATAGCCTAATATGGAAATGTACGTTGTCGGATTAACAAATTCACCCACTTAACGCGTGGACGACCACGTGATGCGATTGAATCGACTAATCGATACGTATCGATCGGAGCGGCTTTATGCAAGAGAGGATTAAATGCGGTTTGGCAAGAGCAAACTAATCATGGAAATTAAATTGCGCTTGGATACATGAATAAGCCTAACGCCTACAATATAGAGCACACACTGTGTACCCCGGCCACTCTAAGTACGCACCAAAGGGCTCCACCCCACCCCTTAGGGCATACGCATATATTTACACGTGTTGATGCTGAATTTTAATCTAGGTAATTAGTCGTTTCGTCTCTTGGGAGCCATTTGCAAAAGGAGAAAGTGCGACACCTATAAGCTTAGGTTGGTGTTTTGGCGCCGCAATTAATCGTTCCCCAAAGTCGCCATTATGTGAACATGATGTGTCTAACTGCGTAATGGTCGTTTGACATGCACTGTTACACGAGTTTGCATGCTTGCTTCACCGTGCATGCATTTTACACATGCAGAATGAACATGCATGTGCACGAGGCTGTTGTGAATTGTAATGGCGACTTGATTGTTTCGTGTGTTTGATGCAGCGAGGGCGTAAATGGCGCAAAACTGTTGCCAGATAATTAGATGTAGCTGAGAGAAGAGAAAATGAGATTAGCAAGGCCGAGATGGGCATGGACATGGTACCCAACAACACCCTGCTCCAGCTTTTGCCACCTAATCGAGATTGATGGATTCATGTATATGTCCTTCTCCCCGTTTTACACCCTATTCGTTGCCATTCATTTATGCAGTGTAAAATCGCGCATTTTACCATTTAATTTATATATGCCATTCAGTCAAGTGCCTTTAGCATTTTCCCATTGCATCGATTCTATAAATAGGCACATATATTCTATTAATATGCTTCTTCTTCCCACACGTTTCGTCATCACAAGATGTGAAAGTTTAGTTGACATATGAGACATGCAAACCAATCTATATACAGGGTGATTCGAGGCATTGCGGTGCTAGCTAATGACAAAGTAATCACAAGTAAAACAAAAAGTATTGTAACACGACCTGCACATTAGGGGACATCTGATCATGTGTTTTGGTGACTTTCAAAAGTTCCATTATGGTTTTCGAAAATCTAGAAGTCTTAATATGCAAGATAAAAGAGTATGTATGTAGCCATAACAAAGGTGTCAACAGAAACAAAATCTGGCAGCTGTTTCCAGAGTTCTTGACGTGCAAAATGTTAGGCTTTGCCTGGTGGTTGGCTGGCCAGCAATGCTCCCTTGCATCACTGCTGGGAAAATAACCACAATCAATGAAGGTGTTTGTTTAATGATAAATTATCACTAAATACATGTGCAAACAACAAAAGAATAAGAAACTGTGATGGTGAGGTACAATATTTGTCCTTTAGTCACCAATTATTTTGTTAATATTAAATAGCAGTATTTGTTTGATAAAAGAGAAACAGTAGTGATTCCTTTCTATTTGACAAGGCTTGGCCCTTATTTTCAATAAGTGCTTTGAATAAGTTTGAATATTGTTAATTACTTTGCTTTTTAGTATATCTGTGCCTTACAAGTGGCAATAAGTATGTACTAGTTTACTTTATTACTTTTGTGTATTGTGTACTTATTAATGGAGTTATTTGTATACTAGAACTTGTGTTTTATTTATATTTGGATTTTAGGGATACTGAGAATTTCGGATATGTTTCTTCCAGGAAAATCTAAATATGTAAACATCTTGATGTGACCCAGTTGTATATCTAGGGCACCAAAAGTGAAATTGTGCCAGGGCCTTTGATCAGGGATTGGTCCAAACTCACTTTTTATAGTGGAAGTGGCAGGAAAAGACCTTTCCCTCTCATTGGCTCTGATTTCTTATAAATTCAGGAGCTTTTGAAAGTGAAAACTATAGTGTTCTGACTGCCAGACAGACAGTGTGGTGGTGAGACTTATTTGAAGGCCCCTGAGCGGAATTACTGTCAGGATAGAATAAGTTTCACTAAGGACCATAATGTCTATTCAGGGAAACTTACTCCTGCAGTTCAGAGATAAATTGCAGTATTATAGTGTGAATTAATATCATCATTGTGTATATTTGTAATTAAAATATATTTGTTCCACATTGGCTACTTCATTCCCTAAATAATTAATTACGTAAATAGTAGTCCTTACAATTAAACGATGCGGTTAAAAAATCAAAATTGCAAGGAACTTTCAGAACAAGTGTCTAAGTCATTGGCAAAAGAATTAACCAAAACGGTGTGGTCGAAAATTAGTGTGTCAGTTCATCTTTAAACACCTTCATTGTTTGCGGCACCTGTACTGTTGTTTTCCCAGCAGTGATACCAGGGAGCATTGCTGACCAGTCAACCACTAGGCAACGCCTAACATCTCGCATGTCAGTAACTCTGGATAACTCGCGCTGTCAGATTTGGGTTTTATTGACAGCTTTGGTATTGGCTAGATGTCCAGTCCATTTCTTAAATTTACACTACTATTCTTGCATACTAAGGCTCCTAGATTTTCGAACATCGTAATAGAACATTCAAAAGCGTGCAAAACACATGATCTTAGTTAGTCCCCTAATGTGCAGGTCGTGTTAATACTTTTAAAAGAGGAAATTTGATTTCACCCTGCATGTACCCTATATCCTTACTGAGTTAATGTAGTGATTGAATTTTATAGAATATATACTTTAATTTTGTATAGCATAAACCATGCATCTTTCGATTAAAATTATATATACTATATTGTATTACATATTGCATGATTGCACTTGTTGAGATTATTATGCATTCATTTTATTATAAAGTAAAACTCCTTTTGATTTGACATTGTTTAACTTTATTACCTCAATAGTTAAGCTCAACCAGTCGATGGTCACTTGAATTACGTCATAGTAATGTTTCAAAAACGCATTCTTCCAAAGGGAGTTACTGACATTAGAAATACATATAGACACTTAAATTACCCAAAATTTTTCATTTGATTTTAGTTCAATTTTTGATTTCTATAATAATATGAAGAAAAAACATGAACGGTACTAGAATTCCATTATAGCATAAAGTGTGGAACATTTCCAGCCAAATGCGTGTTTTACAATAAATCCCTTATTTGCAATGCGGATTTTTGTAGCATTTTATAATATAACCGGGCTGGTTCGATTTAATATCGAGACCTACACAAAGGTCCATATATATAATTCAATATATTTATGTATTTATACTGTAAAGTCGTATTATATAACATGATTCGGGGCGTTTGACATGTACGAATTGGTATAGGAGCATGACATGAAAAACAAATTTGAAAAGGAAAAGGAAAAACATTGTTCGGTGTTGTACTGTGCACAAATATTTCGAATAGTGTGCACCATGCACACTTGGATTGCCAAATTGTTAGCAGTTTTCACCCACAGATGTGACTTTCAAAGTTTCACTCAACACCTTGCTACTGTGTTCTTGAGCTTTAGCTCTCAGTGTAGCGATGCTGTTGCAACGAATTTCTTCCTTATCTTGTCCTGTGCTCATCTTAGATGAGGATTTTTCCATGAGAATGTCTTGCTGGTCCACACAGACATGATCCTCCTTGTCGTCATCTGTGTCCTTCAGCTGTGCAGCGGCTTCAATCGACTTCCGGTGCATTCCTTATTTTCAAATATAATCAAGTCAAAAATTTCAACGTTTGCTAAATTAAGTATGTAAACTACTTCAAAAGAGAGCTGAACAGATTGTGTGACCCTTAAACTTGACCTATACCAAAGCAAAACCGTCAATATACTATAAAGCAATTGGTGAAACAAAATCTGTGTAAAAAATTATTTAAAAAGCATGGGATTGAATGTTCGTGGAAATGACGTCATGCACAATTGTAATTTTGGGATGCTGTGACATCATCAAATGCGTCGTGTTATACGTCATTTGCATGAACGTCATCTCTAATAATTTTTAATTGCTCATGATAGTTTGTTCCATCACTTGCTTTTTTTATTCACTGTTTCGATATTGTTTTACTTTTAAGCAAGATTATATGAAGGTTTAGGTTATTATTTACCGTAAATTTTCTTACTGAAGCCCGGGCTTGTATTCAAAACAAACCGGTTTGCTTACATTGGAAACCGGTTTTTAATCATTGACCGGGCTTTAATTGGACCCCAGCTTATGTTAGAAAATTTACGGTAATAACATTTGTATGTGCAGTAAAGCATATAGTATTTAATTTACTTGCTTATGTCCTACAACTAGAATCTGTGTTTTTGTTCAGTTATTTTTTTATAGAAGATAAATGTAATTATGGTGGTGATTTATCTCTGCATATAGCGAATGAGCGAATGATGTTGCAAGTAAAAATGATTTATCTATCGTTGGATTGGTAAGCAACGAGATTTTTTTGCTGTGCATTCCGTGCATGGGAAAAAGTGAAGCTTGTTATGTCAGAATATGTGAGGGAAAGCCAACTGTGTGCAATGCAAGTCAATGAGCAAAATGATAAACCTATATTGCCTAACTGCATGACAGACGATAGGAAAGTGATGGCAGGATATATTGTTTTTGAACGCTTCGGTTTAAATTCAATTTACTATATATGTATAGGTATCTTATCTAGAAACGCAACAATGGCACAAAAAGAGATTTAAATTTTCGATACCCTTTTGTTTGTTAATTACAGAGAATGAATGCAGAGGAAGGGCTTACTTTGACTGAAGCCTTCACCAATACAACCGCCACCAATTTCATCGTCATCATCATCATTTGTATCATCAGAATTTGAATCATCATCCTCATCCCTAATTTGGTGCTGGCCTGGGGACGACTGTAAGTTTCTCCTCAAATCTATATTTTGTATAGTATACATACATAATTTAAATTATGAGACACAAATCATTTAACATATCTCCTTTTTTATTTATATTGGTAAACTTTTTCAATTCACGTGGTTTGATTCCTATCCCAGTTCAGTTATAGCTGATAATTTGAATATATGCCACAAAATATATATAGTGAATTTTGTATAGGGTTCCCCGAGAAGTTAGAGTTTAATAACATTGTAGTTTTGAGGATTTTTATGAATGAGAAATGCAGTGCTATGTATTCATAATCAGACTGAAGTCTTATTGTGTCATTATATAGGGGAATTAAGTAGCTACAAATTGAAATCATAGATTATATGAAATTGAAACAATATTACCTAAAAGCCAAGGTGCACATGACTCCATGCCGTTTTCCTTGGAACTCTTTAAGATGGTTTCCGGTAAAGGTAGAGAGTGTCGTACCATGGCCCCATACAGACCATATTCGGCCATGATGGTGCTTCTTCCCCAACACTTTTCCGTTTTCCGCCATTTTGCCCTTCTGTTTTGGAACCACACCTGTTTGTAAATGTAAAGCGATACACATCGGCTTTAATACGTATCATTAAAGTGGGGGTGGGTGGAGTTGGCACCGCCCCCGCCCCTGCCCATGCACTCTTAACCCTCCACCCCCTGTGGTAGAAATGTACCCCCTGCCTTCGGATGACTAGTGGCGCCAATTAGGATAGTCCTACATCATTAGGGCTGCACAATATATAGAGAACACGGATAAAATTTCCCAAAATGGGATCCATGTCAGAAAAGATTCATGCATGCATGGCTACCAAAAGCCCATTTCATTGGTGAGCCGCAAAATCTAATTATTTCTTACTGGGCTATGTATATATAATATCATGTATAAAAAAACATAGGTCCACTTGTGTGCATCACAAAACTTGCCGTTGTCTAAACCTTGTTTTCTATAACGTGCGATTTAATGCAACAGTAGATTTAGAATATTTGTTGAATTGGGAATACCTAATTGCACCCTTGCAGCTACTTTTTTTGCATGACATCCTATTACCTGTTTGCAATGTGCAGTATGAAATTGGCCATCTATATATACGAAATTAATTCGTACCATTAGACTATTTTAACAATGCTTTCCAAGCTTCAAAATGGGACTAGAGTGCGAACTGCAACGACCTTTTAAGATGGAGTACAAGGTCATATGCGATTTGTTCTTCGCATACAACTGTATAGTGCCATAGATGTGCGATGTCACGGTGCTGGCGTTATAATGTCCTGTGGCGAAATGTGCGCCAGCCAATGAAACAATATTTGACGATCGGTATAGGGCTCTAACGATCAGGTAGAGAGCGTCGTAGCAAATGAAAGCGTCGACAGACTTGTGTCTCTTGTGACCAGCTGTTCGGAAATGTCTTTCTTAGAACATTTGAACAAATTGCTGTAAAAATCTAGAAAATTTCAGCAATGTTCCCGATTATGTGTTTAATGAAATAGCCGACTCGCACAAAAATCGAGGAAGTGACCTATAGCAGTGTCAGTTCTCCTTTAAATTGAACAGCCTCAAATACTTGACAATACTTTACTATTTATGAAATTAAAGTTGTGTGCTTTTCTTTGATAGAGAGAATATGTTTGTTTTTATCATATAGTACAAAAATAACTGAGACATTTTTTTGCAAGCCCCCTTATAACGAGCTGCGCTTATATCGAACTGAATGAATGGCTTGCATTTTCGACTTCATTATAAGCGGATTCGACTGCATTTCAGAAAGAAAAAAAAAAGTATTTTCAAACACCGTGTATCAAGTATTAATTATCGGAAAGTGTTGAGTTAATTAAATGTGATTATTGGATGGGACCTTGCATCATCTTATTTTCTAATCCCATAATTAATAACCGTAATTGAATGATGGTTTGCAATGGGTGTGTGGAGCGCCTGCGCCGTCGGAATTCGATACTAAATAAGATGCTGGAGTTGAGGGTGTATTTGTGGGTGTGGAAGAACGGCATCGTTTGGCGGCTGTCTAATTGGGAAATTGGCGGCAGCCAATGAGGTGAAAGGTCGGTGGCTCGACGATAATCAATCGATGAATTTCTTTTTGTGTTTGGCCGTGGGAGGGCGCGGACAGACAGCCGCCAGCAGCGCCCCCTGCCTGCTAATACGTGACATACTCGTTGAACGCCTAATTTCCTAATTACCGATGTTTGGTGGGAAATTTATTCGTGGACACGTCGAACAGCGGCTTAAGCGGTTATTCGCCGCCTAATTCTCACTGTCCTAATGAAGTTGCGCTAATGAGCTATACGATATAGGTGGCCATTTTCCAAGCTGCCAGATTTCTTTCAAGTGATACGTTGACAAAATGAAACGGTGCGCATGCGCAGTGGGGTGCCAATTAACCGACTGGTATGCGCGGTTGCCATGACATTTTCTTCTTGTAGTATGGGACCTACTCTGTACATGGTGACTGACTCACAGAAGCTGAATTTAATTTCATGTAAATTTAACCGAATGAACTTAAAAAAATCGCATAATGAGTTTCATCACTTCGTAACAATTATGCAGGTTATCATTTGGTTTTATGTGCGTTTTATTCTTTCATTTTTTACTAGAACATTGCATGGGGATAGGTTATCTTTCCTGCAAAACAGGGGCAGTAAGTTGCTTCTCTGCATAGCTAGTGTTCAGGAAATTTAAACTTCAAAATGCCTCGAAAAAGTATTTAATTTGTCAGAAAAAGTGCAAAGGAGCTCAAGGAAAAATTGACGCATTACTTTTTTTTGTTATTACTATTTGGAAAATTACACGCCGTGAATAATGAATAAATAATATTCACAACGATACATCTTGAATTTGCTGGATAATAAATGATATAAAGTGTAATGTCTTTATAAATATTGTGATAAATATAAATTTATAGGTTGTTTGGTATAAGCAATAAATTTGAAAAGTTGAGGATATGGAAGAAGAGACTAGAGTATATATGTATATAGTGGTGGTAGCTATGTATGGTTTTGGTCGATATTTTGGCTCGTGACGTCACTAGCTACATAAAGTGGTCTCGGAATTCGCTTTCTTTCGGATATTGCCTGAACCGGGTAATAAGCAATTGAGCGAATTCTGGCTCCTTGTCCTCCATTTTCTCAAACATCAATACTTTAGACGTTATCCTACTCGACGAGTGAGAAAAAGTTATAAGGCTATATACCGGTATACGTGTAGGAGGTAATTTTTCACGAGTCAATCTCATTAAATTTGACCCGTCTCTCTCACTTTGCCTTTATGCCAACAAGGCACCCAAGCCTGCAGCCCGGGGATGGTTTGGAGAATGAAATGCAGAGTGAGAGACGGAGGAAGGGAAAGAAGAAAAAAACGAATGAAGAAAGAGTAGGCATGCAAAAGTGAATTGAAGGGTGGCCCTAAAACCCGGCGCGTTTAGTCAAATTAGGAGAAATTTACGAGAGGACGAAAGCAGTTTCATCGCCCCAACGACGAATGCAAAGTGAAACTCTCTCTATACATTCTCTCCACTTGCTTTCCAATTGGACCAACGAAAAGCAAAAGGACCGCACAAAACACCCTCTCCTTTTTTTCCAACTTTTTTTTTATACAGCATGTGCCCTCTAAAATCTGCTCCTCTTTCTGTTGGACATTTTATGTTTTTGACTAAAGAATTATGCAAAAAGTATTTTTAGTTTTGTCATATCCATATGCAAGCAAATCTTTAATTTTGGTAAATGTTGTGTCAACTGCTCCAACTTTTTCAACTATGTACAGATTAAGTAAAATTTGCTCGGAATGGTTGTCAACTTGCATATGTGATATCACAAGTTTTATGTGTATGCATGGCCAACATTTCGAACATTTAATTGCATTGAGATAAAACGTGCATATAGCCTAGTATTGGAAATATTAGACTAATGAGGTGTTCATGTGCTCAAGCATGATCATATCACCGCTCTTGATGAAACTTCAAAACAAAAATGTGAAATGTTGCATGTCAAGCATAGGTTTAAAATCCATTATGGACACATTCCAAAATTGGAAAACGTTCGATTTTTGAAATTTTAACATCCTCGCCGCAGCTTTACAATATAATTTATTACAATTTGAAAACTCGTCATAAAAATGTGAAAAAATGTGGTTTCTCTCTAATTAATGGTCCTCTACAACTTTCTAATTGACTCATGCAACCATCTTCTATCTTCTACGGTTTTCGATTTAGGATTTCAAAAACCTTGAACGGTTTGCTGGAGGTCAAAGGTCACGTGACTATTCGATTCGCCTCACCTTATTACTAATAACACCATGTCGATCAGATTTTTAACTACCTTAAAGGTGAACTGACACGGTTTTGTACGGTCCCATGCCATTAAAACTGTTTATAGGGAACGTTAAATTAAAACTATGAGTTCGATTAAAATAATTGTTTAAAAATTATTGAAGGAATTACTTAAAATGAATGGGGGATCGTAAACCAGAACGCCATTGGCTAACAGGCGACTGTGGGCTGATCTAGGCTGCTGCAGCCAATGAGGCCGATTTGGAAATGTTATCATTGTAGTTTCAGCCAATGGTAGCGCATTTCCGGCGGCCGCCGGTGGCCGATTTTATGAAACTTCAGATATTTTTAGAAAAATAACGAATCGACGGAAAAATTTCAAAAAATCAGGTTATGTGCAGATAAACGGGGTTATCGCTTGGAAAATTGTTCAACTGATTTGGTGTTGAAAATTTTACCCTGTCAGATCTCCTTTAATTTTTATTTACTAAAAAAGAAATCACGTTATGGGGAACACCCTGTATATTAAAATTTTATTCTGTTCCATTTTCATGAAGCCTGTGTGGTTAAATTTAATAACAATTGTGGTAATTATTTATTAACAAAACTAATACTGCTGTGTAAATTCTGTATACTTTTGAAGTCATGTTAGTGAGATTTGCCATTAATTTATTTTATAATGCATTGTTTGAATTGGAATAATTTAAATTCGTATACAACAGACATCAGTACACAACAAATAGAAATGTTGATTATGCTGGCTGGCAAAATGGCGTCCAAATAGCGTGAAGGTGATGTTGATTGGCCTAAATTTTGTTTTGAAAGTTTTGCACGCAGTTTCATTGGCCCAAAGAAGCTATAGTATAGCATATATAGTTGGCCAACATTATTATTAAATTGTGTATCAAGCGTTGAATGGTTTATTGGAGTTGTTGGTTGCTGTATCTAGCTGGCGAATGAAGATTTGTTTTTGGGTGTGACGGGGCCACGAGTGACTTTTCTGTCGGTATGGCGGACCGTTATTTGCATAATTTGGTCGTTAAGCAGCTAACAAAGCGTTGCGCTCCAGCTCCTAATATTTCATCGGTAATTGAATTCCGACGCTTTTGCATGACGACCGAATTTGCTACAGTGCATGCAATTCTGCCCCCTCTCCCTCCCCCACACCCTTCTTGGTACGCGCATGCGCACTCTTAACGACCCATTGACGTGTGCTTTTAATTGCTCCGAATTTTCCCAGCAATTTAAGCGGCCGCTCCGAGTATTTCTGCACATTTGCACACTGGTTCTGGTTCGCTCGTTATGCACTTAAGTTTTAGGCGTGAAAATGAGAGCAATTTGTCTGATCTCCAACGTGCGTTATAATAGCTGTATTATGGCGTTTTTCAATTCAATAAGTGCCAAATGTTACCTGGATCCGATCTTCCGGAAGATCCGTTTTCAGCGACAGCATTTCCCGAGCATAAACGTCTGGATAATGAGCTTCTTTGAATGCTTTTTCCAATATTTCCAGCTGGTAGCTCGTGAATATTGTCCTGTAATACAGTATACACATGCATCGGTTATTCAACAAGATATATGCCCTTAGATACACTAATTACTATTTGAACAAAAAGTTCCCAATTTAATTCGTAGACAAACTGACATGATTTTGTGAGGTGCTCTGAAATTTAGTCAATACACATGCATACAGGGTGATTCATGACTGTGGTGCAGTGCTAATAACTATTGAACGTCGTAATATTTTCCATAACAAGTATGGAAACATTATCTGCGATTTGGGGGACATATGCTCATCTGTGTTTCCATGACTTTCGAATGTTCCAAAAGGGTTTCAGAAAACCTAACTTTTAATATGAAAGATAGAGGGGTAGTTTAAATTGGAAAAATGACAAGGACAGCCAACTGATTCCAATCAGTCAAGACATTCAGAATTAGTCAAACCCAAAATCTGTTGTGTGTTTGAATAATTAATGTGCACCCTAGTTGTTTGCTGCATTGCATGGCGAGGAGCAGAACATAGGACAATGTGAAATCAAATTTGTTATTGCAACAACAAAAAAATAATTATGTGCAGAGAAGCTGCTACAACCCCTGGCATGCATGCATCCGACAGGTGGGATGCTAACTGTTCGATGATGACAACAACATTCTCACCATTGTTATGGGGTTGTAAGGACCAGAAAAGATGTGCACCAGTATTGGGATGATAACAATTGCAAAATTTGGTCATGTTTGGCCACTTTCTTATTGAAACCGTTGCAGATGGTCGAACACGAAAATGTTACATTTCAAAATGAGATGCCATTAGACATAAAACTATGTTTGAGACTTTTGAACATCTCTAATATTGCAGGAATGGAATAGTCAGCTACCAGTAGAGATTTAAACCACAATGACAATTTATGTGGGACATTAAT
>JAQFZQ010001551.1:0-18804 GCA_034696005.1 Glomeris marginata | reverse complement strand
CATAGAAACCATACAAACGCTTTGCTCGGTAAAACGCGTATAACTTTTTTTTAAATTTGTAATGGATTTCTGGTTGCACCAGTGTAAAAATGACACAAATAGCTACTTACAAACCAATTATCAGGGTACCTTACAAAACCCTGTCAGTTCACCTTTAATACTTGTTACATGGGATGACTTGTATTTTTGAAACAGAAATGTAAAATATATTAATCAGGCAAAATATGAATTTTAATAAAAATTTGAAATTTTGCCTTGTTGCATCACCTTTAACAAGACTTGAAGTGTTGTTTAAATTGTTCTTTTTAATTCAGAAACTTGTGTACAACATGCATATGTAAATATATATTAATGTCTTTGTGTTGAAGCTCAGAAATTACCAACAGTTCCCATGCAACATGAATCATTTATTTTATTTTCTCCAGTCGTTTAAATTGTCAAGGGTGGGAAGAATTGAATTAGGACCCATGTATAAAATTTGAAGCATTCCAAGAATTGCTGAATAATTTTTACATGTCTCTATGTAAGCATGTGGTCGTAAATTCCTGACATTTTCAAAATAAGGAATGAAAGCAAAGATAACTGGGAACAAGTTGATTAGAATTCAGTTTTGAAGATGCAAATCGTAAATTGATGCTTGTTGCATGTTAAATTCATGCAAATAAACCAAGACTTATACTAAAAATGTTTCACGAATAAAGTTCTTGGAAAGTTTGCAATGAGACATTTGTGGTTGATTTCGGTCACAAGATGCTAATGCATGTCATAAATTAATGAATAAGGCAAAACTAGTATAAACAAAGTGAAACAAACTGTCCCATATTTCCACTGTTTTTGAAAATGGGAAAACTTTGACATAGTATCCTTGAATAATTGGGAAATTTAGAAATGCCACAGTCAGTGACAAGCCATACTTCTACTGAAAATGCCTGGTGTTAATTAGTGTACAGGGTATACCTTGTATTGGCAAAAATATTGCATGTTCACCTTTTGGGTTTGAAATAACATAGCATAATTCATGTAGTTATCATTGTATTATTGCTTCTTGCATGCAATTTTTGTAGTCGGCAATGGCAAAGCAAAGTGCGCTGCATGTATTTCTTATTTCAGCAATGAATATGATGCTGCTGGAGCAAACATAAACACAACTAACATAAATATAGCCAAGCTTGCAGAAATGCATATGTAACACCTAGCTGGGGTACCCGGCATTGCCCAGGTTAATACATACTGGTAATGGAAATAAAACGCAAGAAATCATTAATAGTTCAGAATATTCCTTATAAACATTGTATTGTGTGGTGAAACTACACAATGGTTTTTGGCCGTTGACACCGTGGTAGTGGTGACAATGGGGGGGACGCGAACCCCTCCACTAGGTGTCCCATGCCCAAACCGGCACAGTAGCGAGGGTTTCCAGTGAAAAACTCCAAAACTGTGGAAATGCATCCCTGTCAAACAGACACACACACGCGCGCATGCACAATGAATAGTCTCTTCATTTATAGAAGACAAGCCGTAACCCGTCAAAAATTTGACGGGGAATGTGCATTACATGATTTGTTTATAAAAAAAGTAACATGTACCACAAAATTTGTTTGTGAAATATTTGTGGTATAATCGTTTGCCACTTTACATTGCCCTTGCTCAGTTAAGACACCCAAAAAGTGAATTGAACAGGGAGTGTTCGGAGTGTGGAGTCCAGACAGGGTGTGGTTTTATTCAGTCTTAGGTGAGCAGTTGAGAATAAAGCAAGTAATTGTGTATATTTGTAGAGTTGCAGTGAAAATCTGATTTGGCCGTTCTTAATTCACGGCGATGCAAAGATCGGGTAGAACTTTGTCTCTCAACAATGACAGTAACAGTAGATCCAGTGTGTAAATTCTGTTGCCAAAGTGGTTTAATTGTGAAAAATATGATACTTTTGAATTCTATTGTGGGCCTATACACTCGTTTTCTTTTGCACCATGTCTCGATCCCATGACCACAACTGACTACTACTGCTACTCTTGGCACGTTTCGGTCACGTCTTCATTTTCCCTCTTTTCAACTTTCTCTTCTGTCTTAACTGCATTAACTCTTCACTCTATTCCTTGACACAATAAATCTGCTCTTCCTAATGTCCTTTCCTCTTCTATAGAAGACTGATATATCAGTCTAACTTTGGAACGCTTCACTACTTTTGCTCGATTACACCAGGAGTGTGTTGTTGCACGCATAGGTTGAGCCGATTCAGTTCCTTATTGACATCCCTGCTAAGCATAGCAGAAATACCATAAATTCTCTAACATAAGCCGGGGTCCAATTAAAGCCCGGTCAATGATTAAAAACCGGTTTCCAATGTAAGCAAAACGGTTTGTTTTGAATAGAAGCCCGGGCTTCAGTAAGAAAATTTACGGTATGCCAGTTTAAACTGCGTCGATGAAGTCAAATAGTCAGTTTAATAAATTGCCAAGAGATAGCATGTAAATCCACATGAACTTACATCGATAATTACCACGTGTGTTTCAGTTTCATTGTTCAGTTTCATTTTTTAAAATGAAAAGTTCAATAGTTATTTAAAATCCGAAATGTACACATGGTAGTGACATGTTTTAGCTGTATTCAACAAATTACCTCCACAATCTTTATGACTCACCCTGTATAAGTTTTGTAATGTTAATCCCTATAATTAAACCTATATTTTTTTTAATTTTTCTTGTGGGACCCCTGTGTATTGTATGCAATTCTGAAACACACTTACTTGGTTAAATGCTATCTATCCTATTTGTACAGTCAAACCTTTTTATAACGACTGTTTTGGGTAAACGAAATTATAGCTGTTATAACGAGAAGTTGCCGGGATCATTCAGAACAAATCCTCAAACTTGATATTTGTCATGAAAGATGGCGTCGCATTTATGTCACCTGACCCTATAGCAGCTACTGGAAACAACAAATCGATTGTCTTAGATGTTTTTCCGGGTTCTTATCCAGTTTCTTCAGCTTTATAAACTGACTGAACCAAAAGCAAAAAGAGGCTGAATGTCTTGGTGAAGACCAATTGCATGTCAGTCGTTTTCCATTCGATTGATTATATAGGGTCAATCGGCCAATGGAGTTTTGCTGTCCTAGTAACAACAACATTCTGCGATTGGTTTGGCCGGTGCATCTTGAAAAATGAACAGTTCCTCCAAAAGTTGTAATGAACTGAACTGAATCCCATCAAAGTCCTCGTTTAAATCATATTATATATTCAATGTTATATGATTTTATAAACATAACTATTACTGTAAGGTGCATGCATTTCATAGCCATCATCCACCTGAAATCACTCATTTCGCAGCTATTTCCAATCAGGCGATACTTTTGGTTCACGGTGTATGTAATTACAAGTTATTTTAATATTCTACATAAGTTTGATTTAGTATCAGGAATGATTGAAAAATAATCGATTGCAAATGGCCACTTTAAATTGTGATTTATTAAAGTACTGCCTGGCCGATAGATGGCACCACCATGCCTATCAGGAAGTATAAATATTGGGCTCGACTTACGAAATTTCGACTTACGAATACTCGGAATTGCGAACAAACTATTGATCAGTCCCATAATGGAAACATTTTTAGGTGTGATTTGATGAAATTTAGAATATTTGATGCAAAATTAATCATGCAAAATTTCAAATATTGCATAATTGTTTTCTCGAGTGTTGTGCACAATTTGCAGAACTTTTTGAGTAGCTGGAACAGATTCTTATAATTGTAATAAAAGTACTTTGTAAAAGAAAAAATATATTCTCACCATGTATATAAAATTATTTTTACTATATTTATTTATTACAGTGAAATGATGTTATAGATTATACAGTTGTTTCATATTGCATTTCTTTATTGTGAATCTAATATTGTTTGAATTTTTCCAGATGCCAATTTTGGATTTCTACACAATTATGAAGAAAAGTTGCACACCAAATAAGGATTTTGAAATTCATCAAGTGCTTTGAAATTTGACTGTACCTAATTTGGTAAGTTTGAATTTCAGCATACTTATATATGTAAAGTTCCATATCTTGCGTTGAAAGTTAAATACTTTGTTTCCTATGACACCATGGTCTTCTGAGGTTCTTAGAAGACATTGTGGTGTGTTTATAACCCCAAATTGACAAACTTGCTTTGTGGCTTTGTGCTAATGTCAAGTACTTAAGTGACTTATGGGCTATTTCAACTTGCACCACTTATGTATTTTTTCTTCATTTTTCTGCATATGGCCCTGCATTTTTGTGTTGCTATTTTAGTCGTGTTTTCTGTGATTGGTGCAAAGAGCAAACTGTGAACGGCGCCAATTATGATGCTACATATCTATGTTTTGCTCTCAGCTGTTTTGTGAATGAGTTGCAGTGACTTATTGGAGAATAAGCTAGAAGCTATTAGCCAGTAATCAAGGTTATCTTAGCACTAGTTTGGGCCGGATCTGGCCAGTTGCATTTGCTATTTTGCAATATAACAGCCTGACCTTTCACATGTCTCGCTTTTATCTGTATACTAAGCGTGACATGAGAATTTTGGCCAATTTTTTTTCCCTAGTATATTGGGAATTTCCAGATTTGGCGCCAACTTGGGCTCCCTGCAAAAATCCCACCAACAAATGGTGCCTATTTTTGGTTCCAGTCTCATAACATTATTTACATCTGTAAATCCTTTAATTCACTACACAGTACATTAACCACAATGATTACATAATTTGTCTTGCCCAGGTTACTATACTCTAAAATATTAATATTTTTACCAAACTCATATTGATAATTTCATATATTCTTTCACATTCCTTACATGGCATTGACATTCCACAAGAATGACACTTCACTATATATAGGTGTAGCTTGTTTTTGTGGAAAATTTTGGTGGTGATCATCCAAGAGGCTTCTTATGAGGTCTGGACCACCTTCATTTTATACGTATCACGCGGGTGTTCCTTTTTAAGATTTGCTTGCACATTTCTTGTAATTAAACTATAAGGAATTTGTATGTTCTTAGCATAACTTAATGTACTGAACACAAGCTCAACAACTTTTAATTGATATTATTTCATTACGAGACAGTCCGACGGAGAATCGGTGACATTCGGAGCAATGCGCTGTTTGGCATTCAATCCTATGCTTTGGCTTTCCTGCCTGCATTTGAGCTCAGTGTCAACTTCATATCAATACACTGTTTCACCTATTTGGTCGGTCACATTAGAGAGTCCATATATATTTATACGTTTCTTCAAATATTATGGGAAATTATTTTTGGACCTAACTCGTTGATCCCTACAACTTTCAAATTGGAAATAGAGCTCTAACTTTTGTGGATTGGGAGTTAGAATTTTAATAAATAACCTTGAATGGCTCATGGTTACCACTGGTCAATTGACTATAAAAGTGGTAATGTTTCACACTGCTTTATTTTCGTGCTTTTCACGCTCCTTTGACCTTGCGCTAAAATTAACTCATCGCTAAAATAATTCATTAATTAAATTTCCATGTTAATTATGCATTAATTGAATTATACAATGCTAGAGCCAATTGAAAAAGCACAAACTGACCTATTATGATACCTGTTTGAGAACTATAATGTGTATTACTACAAAACAATGTGCTAACCGTTGAGCGCGGAATAGAATTGTCGCAAGTCACTATACACAGGTTGCCCCTTAGTATTTTTTACTGGATTTTTTTTTCAATTTAGGGGATTTAAGTATGAGTGAGGTAGGCCTATAGGAAAAATGGCCATCGAGTTGTTGACTGCTGTGTTCGACTTCTGCCTCGTAATCTATCTGGAGCTGACAGTGGCGCCACTGAGCTATTTTGGTGTCACGTGACCCGGAATACTTCTGTATATTTCATTTCATATGTGCATTAGTGTCTAATATAATACAATGTTCATTATTGCTACATAACAACAAAGTAGGCGTATAATTCCTTTGTGTCATTCGATGAACAAAGGAAACCACGTGCACGTGTTAGGCTTAAAGTTAGTTTTTCGATATCAGGTGTGTTAGTGGTTGATGTCTGTTGGGTATATTGGTCGAGGTGAAAGGTCGTGGTCGGGCGATGATTTCGATTGAAATGGCGCCTGATGAAGACTAATTACACACTAAGTCTCACTTGACATTTACACGCGTCCGAAATGCAATTGGCGACATGGTGGCCGGAAGCATGGCACCCATTTTTTTCTATATATACTATATACTACTACTTCACATTTGCAGTGCCACAAATAGAACTCAATGCTATTACTTAGGCATATGGTAATTTAGCTAAAACCTCACTCCAACGTACACAACTCTCCGAAATTGAAGTGAAGCGATTTTCGCTATAGTGGTTATATCATTGTCAGCCATTTTCTTCCTTCCCACTCTGCACTGTTTGTAAGAAGTTTAGGGTTTTAATGTTGTACAGGTGTTTAATACAAAATACAGGGTGTCCAATAATTTTCTAATATGAAATTAAATAATGTAATGACCATATTTGATGAAAAACAAAATGTGTAATGCGGTATATACATGGTGGATCAGAAGTCCATTACCTTCTAATAACTTTATAATTATTAACAAGTTACCAAAGACATACTATAGAATAGTTTCTTTCCAAGTTGATATTGTTCACCAATATCTCAGCTTGGAGGATCTGACTTATATACATTGGCTATTGTCCACCTACTTAGGGCTCTTGGCTCCTATTGCGGGTTTCAGATGATATAGTAGTATTGCGTAACAGCTGTTCGATTGGATATGACCTTATCGCATGACAGGCAACATCATTACTACAGCTAACATCAGGTATACAGATTAAAAAGAATTGCTCTGCTAATTTGGAAAAATTCCCGTCATGTACCTATACGCTATATGCCATGATATGCCTGCCGGTAGTTAACAAACAAAAACATCTCATGTTCGAATTAACAATTACATTCAATTTACAATGTCAAATATGCTATTATACTATTTTAGAATAATAACTATACTATTGGTATATATTTTGAAAGAAATCTTGCGATAAGTCATTGTACGCGTCACATTTCTTCATTTACGGTAACCATTTTGCTTATATAAAGAGAATCAAAATACATACTGTATTACTTTAAGTATCATTAGCTTTATTCTTCGTAGTAACATAGTATAATTTATTTACTAGGTTTATATTTAAATATTTTAATAGATTTTTTGAAAAATTACATTTGGCGCAGTCGAAGTTTCGGTTCGGAAGGTTTGAAATTGTTATGGTCATATTAAATTCGGATAATTGAGTGTGTACAGTAGAGTACACAAAGTTTGGTTACCTTATTTTGTGACAACTGAACTGATTTAGAACATTCAAACAAGTGTTTTACGTAGAAAACTCTTAGCGCGTACCTGGCGCAAGGTACATATACTAGTACACAGTGTTGGGGGGATTTTGTTTTTGGGGGGTATATGTTGGGATATGCTGCCAATAGGATATTGAAAAGTGGAACTATATTAATTTGATACTTTATTATATGCAGCTTCTTGTAAACAACGCCCATGGTGTTGTCGTAGTTGAAATTAGCGTAAGGGCGTTGAGCAACGTGATATTAATCTGCTTTTTATAGTTGATATATGCTCCAATTTGTGATGAAACTAATTTTAATAAAGAATATCTAATAAATATATATACAAACTATAAAGTTGGTAAAAATCACTTGGGGTCTGGAGCCCACTATGCTGGCCAACATGGCGCCAATGATGTCTAAATTCATTGTGTAAAACAGGATGATAGCATGTATTCTCCAAAGCCCAAGGTATTTCATGAAATGTAACTTGATAATGTTTTGCAATTTATGCATGTTGTTGTTAAGATCATGCTAGCGTTGCGCAAATCAAAGTTGTTTATTAGTAATTCTGTTGTATAATTTGTTCTCTGAACTGTTTTTTATATATATAGGGATTTGAAATGTTGTAAACTACATGACAAATTTCTGGAAAATTACTGACACTGTATATAATTAAGTAGTTTAAATTAAAACTAATTATTTTCCAAAAAAATATCACCAGATCAGTTAAAATCAATGGCTGAATGCTCATGTTTGAAAATCCATATTAAAAACTCTAAAAATGATACAAATATAAAATAAATTGCATTTAATGCAAAGAGAATCACTGTTTAATTCAAGCCTAAGTTTATTACGGAATACTAATCCAATCTTTTTTAAAAAAAATCGCAAATTTGGGAGAATTTGAGAATTTTACACATTTGGGAAATCCTGGAGCTAAAAGTTATTGCGTTACCTCAATGAAATTTAAACAGAGTCTTCAGAAATGTACTGACTTTCGATCGTTATTTTGTTTATGAAGATATATTTCACTGAATTTGCTGGGAATAAGTTACGTATTTTGGGTCATTTACGAAAAAAATACAATATTGAAGTTTCGGAACAGTAAGGTGTGCGCTACGCCGTATCGGAAGCCCTTATATTTTGACCTGATCTAAAATCTGGAGATCCCCCCCCCCCTTCAGATTTTATAAAAAGTAGTACTAATAACAAATTGTGCTGGAAATTAAACAATCCAGGGATACTTTACGTAATTGTGTTGGCGCGAAAGACTCCGTACGCAATGCGCTCCAATTTTGTACGTACTTGTGCACAAAACTTTATTTAATAAATGGTATACACTATTAAGAACAAACCTTTATCTTTTAGATCATTTCTTTCACTTTCTAATAAAGTAAAGTAGAATGAAATGAAACAAACCAGTCGGTTTGAGGAGTTTTCGGATTGCGGACAACACCAAATGTGTTTGCAAGTTGTCAGCCTGCGATTTACTGCAGTGACATGCCACACATGATCAAGCTACTAGGCATTCCGTCTTCATGTACGTGTCTATCTTTTATGGGCAAAGTATTTGAAAACGGCCAAAGATGTTGCCGTGTGGACATGGTTTCCATGTTGCCAGATTGATTCGGGGGCCGAAATGGCGCCCTCATGCCAGGGTATGGCTGTGATTGGTCACTGTTTTTGAAATGTGGGCCGTGGTACCCCTCCTCTGCCCCCCACAAGTAAGCAGAAGACGTGTCATGTGCGTTGTGGCGAATGGGCGTTCGGAATGCAAAGGTTAGCGTTGTGACGTCACGTGGCGGTTGATGTTCGCCAGTAAAGATGGCGGCTAAATGGCTTTTAACCAGTTGGTCTTTTCAACGATATTCAGACGATTGTTGGGTTTGGAAGAGAGCAGACGATATTGGAAAGCTTGCAAAGCTGGGCAAGGCCCTAAACAGAAAGGCAAAATGGTAAGTTGCACGTAATGCTTCGGATATTGTAACCGTAATATGTGGCCATATTGGATTGTTATTTAAAAACTAAATTGTTATTGAACATTTTAAGGGTAAATTTCTTGTAAATGTTACTTTACTAATAACTATTGGCTCATTTTCTGATTTCCTCTCAAATTTCCTTTCAAATTTCTAGTTTATTGAATAGGTCCACTTTACGTGAAAACTTTACGTGAAACCGTGGAAAATCCAAATTTAAAGTTGAAATACAATCAAAGCAGATAATTATGTTCTTGCTCTACTTCTATTTCATAAGTTCAATTCTAGATTAATTTGAAATTAAGGAAATAATATAATAAACTTTGCCATATATTGTAAAGCTATAATAATAGCAAAGTTAAATATATGAATTTTGAATTGTGCATTTTCTATGTTATATTTTCAAATTTGAGTAATTAAGATGATTGGTTATTGCATTTGTAGATGAAAGAATGATAATATTAATATTTAGGATAGTTTATTGAATTATCTATTTCCTTTGCATTTGAAAAATAACATTTTCAACAATAAGTATTATTAATGTTAGGCAATGGAAAAATAGTTATGGTTTAAAAATGATAAATAAAATAACATTGTGGTTATATTGTTGTATTAGATATGTGTGACTACCTACCAGAGGTAAAAAATAAAATTATGTATGAGGAAACAAGACATTGTAAAGATACATTGTTTCGGCCAATTCGTATTGGGAAAAGTTACGCATGCGAATGTTCAAAATTTACTTGCCATATATATTGAAACTAAGAAATTGGCAGTGATGCTACAAACATATATGCACTTTTATGTTGTATATTTTACTGCCTGACAAATGCAAGGTTGGCAATTTAAAAAATTCACGTGATGCTGCCGATGCATTTGAGATAGCCGTTGAGCATTTTTGGCTTAAAATTATACATACTTTTCATTAAATGTAAGTCATGTATGTACATATTTCATCTAAATAATGATATTAATAATATCTCATTCAGTCCTGTGATTAACAATTATTATTTTTCTATTTGCACTCGCTGCGCAGTAGAAATGTGATGTAACGCGTGCGCAATGTTCGCACACCTGTCCAACACGGATTAATTTAGCTTTCTATATGCAAAATCAATCTTACATAAGCTTCAGTCACATGATTAGCACAGTTTACTGCAATTGCTCTATTACAATCCAATATGGTGCCCAATTTGTAGCCTGAACCATACATACTTTTACCGCAAGGTTGTGACGCGTGATCACCAGTATGATGGTTTTGTCACTGTATTATTGGACAAAGGTGTGATGGCACATTGTTGACATTCGTTACATTAACACCCATAAAATGTAACTATTAATTGCAAGACATGGTTGCCAAGGACCATGTGATTGAATAAAAGCCTTGGCATAAATTTAATAACATACGATAACATCCGTACTCTGCGTGTATGTATATAACATTGCATTAGTGTAAAATCCCAAAAATTCTATGTAGTTTTAGTATGTATAATCTTAAATTGAGACTCTGATATACAGTAAAACTTGAAAATATAACCACAGTGCTGCATAATAATTGTTAGAATTGCTGATTTTATTCGCGAATAACATGTCGCGAAAAAATTTCTCATTTCTAACCGTAAACTAAAAACGTCGCTATAGTTTGTTCAAGCACAACAAGGGGTTAGAAACTGGTTGGGAAGGGGTGGTAAAACCGGTTTAGTGGGCGGTTGTCGACTCCTTTGTCCAATCATTGCCCCTCCACCACCGAAATGAGTCACCCCAACCACCTTTCCCAATTCCTTTCTGGAGCTTGATCAAACTATATACAATTTTTATAATAATTCACCTGCTTATACAATCTGCAACTGTTGGTCGATTTTTTGTTACAGATGGGGTCGATGGGAATTGTATTCCCTGCATTGGCCATGATGCTGATTGCTTTGTCTTTGCAACGGGTTCAATGTCAATCCGGTGATTCTTTGCGATGCGACATGCTGTGTCGCTTTGAGAGTTTACGAGAGCAATGTGAAAGGTGCAAGTTACGTACTCCAATGCGTTTTGGCAAGAGGTCCAACCCACCTTCTCAACTTGAACAGGAAATAGGAGCAATTGCAATATTGGCAAGACTTCTGAACGGTACCCGTTGGACAGACACTTCGCGAGAACCGAAACGATGACAACGCTGAAAGCCATTTTTTGGTTCAACAACGATATTTATCTATTATCCGGACTCATTCAAACAAGACATAATATTGCTTCTGTCACTGTATTCACGGATAATATATGTTGAATATATGTTCTACAGGCTGTTCTCCTATAATGAAAAATACATATGTGATTCGCGCAGCGCCAAATAAGCCTAACACTTTTCTGTCACCACCCTCTCCAAAATCACACTGTGAAAGGTCTCTCACTGTAGCATTATAGGAGAACTACCTGTATATTGGAGAGTTCTGATAAGGATGGATGACAAGAAAGAAGGCGGTGTTCTACGCGTACAACATTCGATAAATGTATTTTCTCCTTCTTGTATAGTATTGTTAATATTTGACCACAAAATGCAATTGTATCCGGCCAATACAATAGCTTTTGTTTCTTATTTTTCCAGCTTGTTATACATATAGATGTATGGAAATAAATTCGGTGTCATCTCAGGGAAAAATACGGTGGCGCGGTTGATACGCGTATACGCGACAACACACACTATATATATTTATGTTGACCGAATGGAAATTTATTTGTCAATATTGCAATTTCAATATATTATTTATGCTTAGTATTGTTAGGGAAGGAGAAGAGAAGGAAAAAACAGACAATGTGTGTGACTACATCATAAATTGTTGATCCATTGAGCAGATTATTGAAACGCAGGATTCGGTGTGGTGACTTGGGGAAATGGTGGTAGAGAGACGACAGACACTTGAAAATGATTCAAATCCAAAAATCAGTGCAAACTCCAGGTGCTGGGCGAATTGTAAGTTCTTTGCCATTATCTGAAAAAGATAGCAATGTCGAAGCTTTTAGGAGATTTATATTTAGAGAGTGACATTACTCTCGCGGTGCGCGCACTTCCACAAAAGGAATGTGTTCGTTCGCAGAGATTGCAACTGCTTGAATTGTGCAAAATGGAGTCGAGACATGTTTACACATGGAAAGTGCCCTTTGTGAATTAAATACACAAAAAAGCCTTACAAAATAGAATCAGGTTACCGGGTTGCGTTGGATGATGGAAAAAGGGATAAGAAATGCACATATATGCATTGAAATGGGGTTTCCAATCTCTTTTTCAACACTATAGGTAAATTTCTGATAGTTAAAATGAAGAAAAGTAGAGAAATACATTACATTTCCCTCTAAAAGTCATGGGACAGTCCATTATTTGTGGGGGTGAGGTAAAGGTGGCATTCATTATACACTGGTCTGCAGGTGAAAGCTAATTCACCCCTGTTAACAGAATGGACTTTTCTTTCACTTACACAGGAAATTAAGCTACTTTTATTACTATACTTGTGTTTTTCAATTAAATTAGGCTCCTACTATCACAATAATAAGTTTTGTCGAATTTCTGAAAACTTTTCTCGTTCCGTTATATCTAACGACAACTGGGAAATAATAAAAAGTCTCCCTTAAATGGCACCAATTATTATAATACCTAATAATTATACTAATCTAGTTGCTAATAGATTCTTTAACCAACATGGTGTCTTAACCCAAGGGCCCTCCATCATTAAATCCCAATCTGTCGCGCAAGCATAAAGCGATGCATAAAGTTATGTCGCGCTTACCTTTCGTATTCGTTGAGCGATTCCATTTAACGCCTTCGTCTTCCAGGTCCATTCATCCACGTGTTAAGGTCAGAAACGAGACCCAGAACCTTTTTGTTGTCACAACTTCCATCGTTGAGGTTTAGCGCGCAACCGCGTTTTCGTTTGCCCGGTGAATTTTCCGATCCCCAGTACCAGCCATCGCTGCCGGAATCTATAGCACTTTCTCCACATTCGAATCCTGGCATATTGATGTCACATGTGCTTTTGCTAATTACATAGAATGATAATATGTTATGATTTGGGACAAAATATGTGATAATACAAAAATCATACGTATTGTCCCGCCAATTTTTAAAATATTTGACGAATGCGCGGCTTCTGAGCTCTGACATTTAACTAATATTAGGTCAACAAGCATAGGCAAACCTCCTAACTTCATTACCCCTTTAAAAGAAAGCCACCTTTACTGCCAAATTTACTTTTAAGTGTTAATAACTTTTTTGTTATTAATTCCCAAAGATATTTGTTTGGACACTTGCTTTCTTAGTTACTTTTCTTCACGTATACGTTAAGTTTCAGGGTACCTTACAAAACAGTGTCAGTTCACCTTTAATAAGCTGTTACAAGTAAATCAATGGTGAATATAATAAAATAGCATAGTTCCTTCATTATGATATTTGTTTTTATTCACCAAACTTTCTAATTTAATTATAAAAGCAGCAATGCCTTTCGGCAGATAAATCCTAGACAATCAATATGTTATTAACTTTGTGGCTGCTATAGCGAGGGATTACTGTAATACTAATATATAATTCCTTTAAAAGCATTCATTAGAACTATAATTTCTGGATATTTCATACAATTAAGTAATTCACGGTACGCATACCTCAAAATGAAAACACGCGGAAGAAATAAGTATTACTTTAGGAATCAAAGTATGGTTAAATGTTATAATATATAGGTTAGTAATATATAATAGAATTAAGGAATGAACTTACTGGATAAGGGCTAGGTGTTGGTCAAACTCTCTCATGATTGCGCGAACCATCGCGAGCTCTTTCCGCCTCTGAATAAGAGCCTTCAGTTGGCTGTCGAAGAATAGGAATTGTACATGGGATATTAAGTCAAACATGGCTTCCTAGGTGTTCCTTTGTCTTAAGTTAGGTGTTAATATAGGGGTTTACTCACTTATGGAGTGCTGAATCGATGACCAAAGGGTTATCTCCATGCGTCGGCATAGATGCGGAATACACGATTGCGACCATTACGGTGACCACTAGAAGCACAATTGCTCCATTGCTGAAAGGGGCAGCCATTTTCTTGCTTGGTTCTCAACAAGGTAGATGGGATTTGAGATCAAGTCTGTCTGTCCTCCTAACATTTATACGATATATATACAATTTTGTTTCCATGGAGAGGTTAAGTAAGATGTTGCCGTGGCAAGAATTACATAAGGGAAATGCCTTCCATTGGGATCTAGCTAGTAACTGGAATTGTTGTAAAGCTTGTTAAGAGGGAACTTTAGTAAATAAGGAACTCTTGATGAGATTTCCTTTATGATTAATCTTCCACATAGATACATAGTTTACGCAGACATTGCGTAGCCTGTTTGTTTGCGGAAATGCATTTTTTTTGTTACGGTTCCACCAATGAAATTATAGAATCGATTGATTCTTATTATAGTTTCAAATCCCTGCATATGCAAACTTACCAAATTGCTTTTATACTATTAAGGTAATATGTTGGAATATTGAAATGAATGGTCTTTTTTGTTAAAGATTCAATGTACGTATACCGTGCATGCGGAAGTTAATTTTGCAATTACTTTTCAAATATAACCCTTTCTAATATAATTCAAGTTTTCTAAATTTACAACTAAATAAATTTATATCTCTTTATAAAAAAAATGAAAATTTGGGACATTTAGAATATTAATTTAGCAATTTAAATATTTTATGATATAGATAATGATAAGTTTGGAATATTTATATTTTAAATTACCAAAGGATATGGTTATATTGAAAATTTGGTTACATTGGATTTTGTAAAGTTAGGCTTATAACTGCACCATTCTTTTATGGACATTTCAAACTTGCTTTGGAATAGTATATTAATTGAGATTTGCTAAAATGTGGAATGGCACATATGCTCACCTGATGGATTGCTATACACCTGTTGGTGATCTTCTCTTGGTGTTGTACTATGCTTGGTGCTGATGCCTTTTATATGCGTTACACTACCACCCCAACATGTGTACTTTGCCACTTCCATCCCCATATGTCAACTTTGTGCGTAGGTTTTGACGTCACAATGGCCGCCATCTTGTTGCCTTTCAGCCAATCGTAGCTGGTGCACAAGATTTTCCAATAACGGCGCGCTTTAATTAGAACCCTTCAGAGGAAGATGATTAAAAATGGCCGCCATCAAGTTGCAACTGAACGCAGTGATTGGCTAGCCAACACGGACGTGATGCATGACGGGAGCAAGATATGATAAAGCTTATCACTTTTCCTTGCTTTGTAAAACGCGATCGGCTAATTCGATTGATTTTGTGACGTCATCATGCACCAGTATTAATCTATACATTTTGCTGATTTCCGGTCATTCATTTAATTACTTTATTTTCATATTTCTCAATTATGGCTTCCTTTTTAATTAAATGGCAGCAATTAGTTTGTGTTATTTAATTATTACAGTGTGTCTCCTATTGTTTATATAGGCCTACTTGGCTTTGAAATAGCAATTACATGAAACCTGTCATGCTTGAAATTGTCTTTCCACCTTGCACAGGCTCATATACTACTATGTATTTTATACAAGTATAGCCATATTGGACTGTAGTATACAATATATTCCAATTCCATATGTTTATTTAAAGGTGAACTGACACGGTTTGTAAGGTCCCATGCCATTAAAACTGCAGATTTTGAACGTTAAATTAGAACTATGAGTTCCATTAAAATAATTGTTTGAAAATTATTAAAGGAGTTATTTAAATTCAAAGAGGGAAACTTTAAACGCGCGCCATTGGCTAACCGGCGACTGCGGGTTGGGCCAGGTGGCTTCACCCAATGAGGCCAAGTTGGGCATGACGTCATTGTTGTTTCCGCCAATGACAGCATACTATAAGTATTATGATTGACGTTTCAGTGGCTGCTGGTGGCCGATTTTATTAAACTTTGGATATTTTTACAAAAATAACGAATGGACGAAAAAATTTCAAAAAATCAGGTACTAATGTGCTGATAGATGGTGTGATCGCATGGAAATATTTTCCACTGATTTGGTATTGAAAATTTTACCCTGTCAGTTCACCTTTAAAAGGTATTATAGCAAATTAGGATCTTATTACAGTGTAATTTCTAATTTCCTCCTTTGACTGGTAAATTCCACCTTATACAGATGGATTGCACCAATGACAGCTTTCTATTGATCCCTATAATGAAATGATTACTCTTTAATGAGGAGAGTTTTGTGGTTTGCAAAAGCTGAATTGTCAAATATGAAGTGACATAGTTGAATATGTAAATATTTTCACTTCATATCCTTATTTAATTTCATGAATATATGAATGATTAATTAAGTGTAATTAAGTGAAATGCAAAGTAAACATGATGAATAATGTTCAATGATCAGATTATATAATATAATATTCCAAACTTGAACTGCGCAATTCCAACTCGCGGCAGCTCATTTCTTGCCCAAATATGCAATTTATATTCATATATTTGCAAGTCTCAGTCAGATTTATATATTTCATTTCCTACTGGGCTAGAATATATAGGACCTTGGAATATTAACCTACATTTGGTACTATATAAAATTGGAACACTATGGTTAAGGCTGCGCTGATACAGCACCTAAGTACACCGCAATAGTGATTACTGATTGAAAACTGCCATTCACTTCGATCTGGCCGGCATCATCAAGTCATAAAATATTATTATATCAACCGTATCCTGATTATATGAGCTGGTAGACATGCATTCAGTATAGCAATCCAATCAGAAATCACATGGTTATCATTTTTCTGAACTATATTCCATACAAACAAAATGTTGCATTTTGCTACTGATCATCATCTTCATATCCTCATTGTATGTACATATATAACAGTATAAAACCATCTTCCAAATAGATTCAGGATACATTTTTAACCTTGACTGGAACAGGAACTGAATTTGATCCAATTTTGTAAAACTGGGAATTCAATTTATAACAAAATTTTTATTGTAAAGATTTCAACTTAATGAATTGATTATTTTGTGGGCAGTCATAAGACATTATAAAACACATTTCTACTACTGATTATGTATAAATGTAAGAGGAAATGAAAGAAGCTAGATGTAGGTGGCAGCACTGATTTTGGTGTTATGAGAGTTTCGGTGTCGCGGTGAGCACGCGATGACCCAAAGCTCACTAGCACTCCTAGTGGTGAAAAATAGCATTCAAACCTCTTATTGAACATTCAAAATGTAAAATCTGGCAACATGGAACAGCACATATAATTTATTATTTTTAAATAGATTTTATTTAAAAGCTGTTGTTGGGATAACTGGAAAACCAATGCGGCGGTTAGCGCGAACTAATAACGGACAGCGACATCTTCAAAACTATTATATGAAACAGTGTATGACCATAATTGACATTTGCCTGTGATGTTAATAATAAAGAATGTTAGGTCAGTTCCCCTTTAATAACCATTTATTGTGAAATAAAACAACATAGAGCTGTGTTATAGTACGTAATGACAATTTGTCGAATGTACGCGCGAATCGCTGAATCAAATATCAATATATTATTTAATAATTTAGGTTTTAAACCATTCTACTTTCCTTATTCTGTTATTATACACCTAAAGTAATTTACATCAATGCATTTTTACTATTTTTAATATTTTTACAGCAATAACACTCTTCTATATGTGCACGCGACAAAATGCCGATTCGCGCTAACCACGTTGATGTTGATGCTAGCTACTATAACCAATTGATTGAATACTATTTGCTGACAGAGATGGTGTGAGAGTAAAAAAGCTAACAGATTGAATTAGTTGGCTTTTTTGATATCTTGATCCAATGTTGTAGGCTAGTAATGAAATGGCAGACACGTGCTGATACGGTACATGAGAAAATCTAGGAAATGAGTTGAAATAATGAAAGATATGTCACGTGGCACTTATCGCTTGTGCAAGCTGTGCTCTGATAACGTAATTATGCTCGATATTGCACCGGTGTTGGGTATATTTATTAGATGAATGGCGAAATAAATAATAAAATTAAGGCGGATTAATTAACGTGATATCGTGATGACGATCGGCGATAATCGATATAACGCCATGCTCTTCATGAGGACATGGTCTGCTTATTAACCCAGGGATCATTGTTGACATTTAGTGGTTGTTGTCGTCGTCGGCATATTCAACATTTACTTAATTAAGTTTCGACCACTTGTCGAACGACAGCGAAATATTTTGTCGACACGCATCTGTCACCTTTCTTCTCATTTGCAACAATAACAATTCTTGATTGCTATTCATAAAGGTGATTGTACGTTTATATAATACAATATTAAGAATAGAAAAATATTTTTAAAAAATGATGCATATTAATTAAGCCTATTATTCGTATTCAGCGCCTTTAAAGGTGAGCTAGTCCCAACTTTCCTTTCCCAATGCTTTGATATCTGATACTTAAAGGTGAACTGACAGGGTTTTGTAAGGTACCCTGATAATTGGTTTGTAAGTAGCTATGTGTGTCCCTTATA
>JAQFZQ010001550.1:0-18813 GCA_034696005.1 Glomeris marginata | reverse complement strand
TATAGGAATTTTGAAAAAATATAGGATGAATATAGGAATTTTGAAGAAATATAGGATAATATAGGAAAACTTAAATACTGTATATAGGAAAATACCCTGCGGATGTAAATTTTGACAGTATGAGGACTTTTGAGGACTTATCTTAGGGCAAATTTGCGAATTTTTATTTATTTAAAAAACTAACCAATGGAAAAATTAGAAAAAAATTGGGCATATGCAAATACATGTTGTTCATGCATAGGAAAATTTACAGAGAAATCGGTTGCAAGAAATGTACCCTGTCAGTTCACCTTTAACATTTGATTTCAGTATATTTTTTAAAATCACATTTGGCATTTAACACAATTTACAATAATTAAAATGTGAATTAAATAGTATAATTTGACAGTATATAATCAAGATGAATTGTCTTACTTTTTCGATGATAAGCCGCAAACTCATCCAATTCAAGTTTCCACGCAAGCAAATAGAGCTTCCAGATGTGGATGTAACTAGATATAAATGGGAAAAAAGGAAAATTAATATAATATTTCAATAAAGAATTAAATGAACATATTAAATGAAAAACACTTAGCTTCAATTATGTGACTTCGCAGTGTACGTATCCCGCAACGGTACAACGCGTAAAGCAATCTCTCGTACCAAACTTCACATTCCAATATTTATTTTTTAAAAAAGTGCCACTCGAATCTAGCAGTGGACATTTAAACAAATTGAAACATTGAGCGTATTTCAAATTGCAAACAGAACTGGTGCTGAAATATGTATTTATGATGCAAATTTCAACTGAATCCCATGGAAATGGACATTTTTTCGTTGGTTTTTCAAGCATTGCAGGAGTTTTAAATTTCCTAAAATCACAACACAAACGCAAATCTTTAAGGTTGAATATGACAATGGGAACTTTCTCTCACAGAATGTCTTAACTACGGGCTGCGGGACAATCTTTGCATTCTGTCCTCAAACCGTACTAATACAGTATGATGATATTATGTATGTACAAAGTCTGGTTCGGTGTGAAATTCATACAATGACCAATCAAGAAGTTTTTCAATACTCACCACATCCTCAAAAAAACTCACGAATTCTGTAAACTATAATCTCACGGCAAAGAGGATTCAGGTCTTTATGAAGACACACAGCCGTGTTGTACACTTCCTGTCAAATTGTCTTACTTATTTCTTGCTTGGTTTAATGTCCTTTTTACGCTGATGCTTGAACATCTTCACATATCCGTCAACCAATGATTTGATTTTCACAGGATTTATTTCTCCAGACCTGTTATGGCAGATCTGATGAAAAAAAAAGTGTCATATTTAAAATATAATTACACAAAACTATTAATTTCTCCTAACTTAATTTTCCTTTATATACACAGTGGAACTTCAATTATTCAAAATCATGAATTATTGTACATTTTACAGACAAATAATGCTTACACAAAATTATGCATATGAAATTTCCAGAAAACTTCCATTTGATCAAGTATTAATTATCAACTCATAAAATTATTTTACCCAAAAAATTCCTTAATAATTTTATTAAGTAACCAATCAGATAACACTATTATGATTGAAATGCAAATAGGCTTCATTACATGTAAATTATTATTTCTAATTTAACCCGAATATTCCTTCAATATTCGGATAATCGAGGTTCCACTGTAGATATTATATAATACCTTGGGTACTGATTTCCGTAATATTTCCTTGTACTCATCCTTGTTTACCTCCCTTCTATTATAGTAGGGTTTTATTGCCAACTTCACTTCCTCGACTACTCGCTCTTGTCGGTTCAGTTTCTTGAGGAACTTAAACAGAAAATTCCGCATTAAACAGCTGATCTTGCAACTGGAATATCCAAAAATCAACAAACCTTCTCCTTTACTTGCATCTCAACGGCAGAACTGGGAAGCTCATCCAGTATCGTAAACTGGGCATCATCCACTTTCAATAGCGCATCTTTCCTACCATCGGCATCTGTCTTCTCCTTACGAGTTCCACCTTTCGCACCTTGGTTCACTTCCATTCTCAGGACATGCTTCCTGGATGACTCTGACTTCCTCTTACCTCTTTAAAATAGAATTATAAAAATTACAACAGCCCATTTTTGCTGTTTCGCGACATCATTTTTACTCCGTTATACGCATACAACAGTTACCTATGAGGTTCCCCTCTGGACGAACCCTGATGGTGCGCATGATGATGGTGATGACCACTATTTCCACTTCCTGCATTCTGCCGGTTGCTACCGGAAGTAGGTGTACTCGGTTTCGCTTCACGGGAACCACGTCCCGAGCTCTGAGCACCACCCATGCTCTTCGCGTTAACATTTTCCTTACGGTTCTGGCCAGGCCCTAGAAGACTATCGAATCTATCTTTGCTAGGTGCACTTGAATGAGATGTTGCGGATGGTCGATGGTCACTCTGCTGCATTGAGAAACAATGCAACTGATTTAATTCTGTAAACTTTTATGAATAAAAATCTATCAGTAACTACCTCGGAATTATGATCGGAAAGGTAATCTGCATCCGCTGGGGAGTACGGAGAATCCACATCCATGTCCACCACTTCGGTGACATCTTGTTGGGCTTGCCGCTGCGAATGGCTCGTATGTGGCGAAACTCTTCTAGTTTCTCCATTGGCCGAAACGGGCATCAGGAGAGCAGCATGTGGCACTGCTGACAGGTTATTGTTGTCAAAGTTACCACGAGAATGTACCGTACCCAGATGGGCCGTAACAGCATTGATCGCTTGATGCATGTTGGCCGCTTGTAGGTTCAGATGCCGTGGAGGAGGCACTCGAACCTGTATACAACACGGTGTTCAATAAAGCAAAACACATTATATACCTACTAAGTTTACTAACCCCGGTGATCATGGCCAGCTGAGCTGCTTGAGACTGCAACAAGTTTCCTATCTGCGTAAGCGTCACGGAATGCGAAGGCCCTGGAACATTAACCCCTGGTAACTGGGGCTGCAAGAACCCCGCACGCAGCAAAGGTTGCGATGGTGGGAACAGAAGATTAGGTGTTGCCCCAGCCACGGCTGCGGCAGCAGCCGCCGCAGCAGCCCACGGCCCTAAAGGCCTCAGCGCGTTCATCTGCGCTGCCGCAGCTACCACCGCTGCGGCAGCCCCCGAAGGAGGTGCATTCTGCATGGACCGTGGAATAAAGTTTGGTGGTGGAACCCTCAAGTTGGGCAGCTGCATTGGAGGTGTCATTTGCATAGTAGAGTGTTGCACCGGAGGACCGGTCATCGTCTGCGTCGCTGGATTCTGTCCATGGAGCATCTGCGGCAACCCTCGATGGCTTACCACACTCATGGGTAGAGGTGTAGTAGGAGCTGGAGAAGACACAACTGTGGTTGCTTCTCTGGTGGGAAATGGCGTAGTAGATGGAACTTGGGGTACGGGAAGAGGTTCCGGTTCCGGTTCAGGGGGAAGTGGAGGGAGATCGGATAAAGGAGGTGGTTCCGGTTGAACAGACTCTGCAGGAATAGCTGCATCATCTATCTGTGGTGAGGCCCTCGCACCATCGCTAGACTGCAAACTCGGTGATCGGGTTGGCTCGAAAGGATCGTACGCGATGTCCACCTCGTTACCATCTTCGCTGCCGGAATCCTTCACGCTATCATTCGCATGCTCATCCACATTACTATCAACCTTGTCTTCCTCTTCAATACTCTTTTCACCCGGGTGAACCTCGAGGTTCTCCTCCACTACGTCCGCCTTGCGGCTGCCGCTCTCTTCATCCGACGAGATATCGATGATCTCTTTGCGGTCACCGCTGCATTCGAACTGGGCAGCTGCTTGCATGCATTCAGAATCATCATCAGACTGATTGCAAGACGGTGACCTTGTACCTTCCTCACTGCCTGAAAAACCCGACTCACCCCAGCTGCGCTCCTTGGGGTGACCACCGGTCCGGCACGCTTTCGAGGAGACCTGGGTCTCGGTATCACCTGGCCTCTTCTTCGAGCCCTGGAATGGTACCACCATCTGTAGAGGCTCGGGAGGTGTCGGAGGAAGCTGAAGCGGGGTCGTTGCACGTTTCGCGGGGAGCTCTTTCTCTTTTGACCTCGCGTGTCCCTCCGTACCAGCTCCTGAGGCATCTTTGGTACTAGTACTCGTACCAGAAGCTGGCCTACTAAAGTTCACATTTACTATAATGCTGTCCCCAGATGCGTAAATCTCTTTGGACTCGACCGGTGAAGACTCGCGGCTTGTGTTATAAGGTTCCGGTTCAGGGGTTGGTGACGAGATGATAGTGAGGGGTACCGGGATGGTTTCCGGAACCCTTTCCCGGTCGGGTTTCTCTTTCGACTTCTTTCTCTCACGGTGTCGGTGCTTGGTGTCGCGGTGCGTCGCCGTTGACGCTGATTTCTCAACAACTTGCGGCTTCTCCTTTTTAGACACGGAAGGAGGTAACACCGAAGAGGACTTCTCCTTCCGGTCTCTGTCTTTCTCCCTTTCTCTATCTTTGCGCTTGTCACGGTCTGCCTTGTTTCGATCCCAACTGCGATCTCTGTCCCGGCTGGGGCCCTTGTCGGTGGTGTCGTTACATTCGTGGGATCTGGAATCACTGCTGCGTCTTGTTCGCTTCTCCCTCGTGTCCTTTTCAGGTCTGGTGGCCTGCAAACAATCGATTTCCAACAACAACATCCATTAAACCCAACGACACGGTAACGGTTTTGGGCAACCAGTTACAAAGTTACCATCGGTGTTACGTACCTTTCGCTTAACGCGATGCCGTGCTTCTACCTCTCGCTCCTTCTCCCTGTCCTTCACTCTCACATCTTCCTTCTCACGGTGTTTGTGCTTAGTCTTGTCATGTCTATCCACCACCGGCTGCTGCGTGTCCCATCCTCGACCGCGTGCTCTCTGCTTATCTCTCGCTGCCACATTTGTAGAAGAAACCCAACCCCTTGAGGAGTTACTCTGCCTGTCACTCTCCCGGCCTCTGTAAGAATCCTTCTTGGCAGAAGCAGCAGCGGCAGCAGCAGTGGCAGCTGCTGCCGCAGCTAACACGGCTTCCTCTTTCTCCCGGTTGAAGTACTTCCGTTCATCCTTCGGTTTACCATCGCGGTAGTTCCGCGACTTGGAATTCTGCGAAAGTTTCTTCCAGCTCACCTCGCTCATTCCAGAAGACTCACCCGGGAATGTGTTGCCGGATGAGTTTCCATGTGAATCACCATCAGTGCGCTTGATCTTTGGGATGCGTGGAAGATCAGACATGCTTATTCGAGGGCCTGCGTATTCTTCCGGCGGGCAACCGTACCGGTGCGCCCTTGAAGATTGCGACCCAGAACCCGACTCCGATACCTTCCTGGCTCCACGCTGTACATTTCTACTCGGAGCTTCAACTTCCTCAGGGTCTGGTACTCTTCTTTGACTATGTGTAGCCCTTGGTAAAGAAGATTCCTTCCGTGATGATGAACCGCTAGATGGGGACTGGGATCTCTTCGATGTTGATGATGGCGTACTGCACGGTAGCGAACGTAACCGTCTTCTGGCCAAGATCTGTCCTAAAGAAGGCCTTACCCTCTTTATAACGGCCAACTCTACTATGTCATTATCCTCTACTGCATCTGGTATTGATACCGATTCCGGTTCAGGTTCTGGATCGGGTTCAGGTTCAGGTTCGGGTTCGGGTTCGGGTTCAGGTTCAGGTTCGGGCTCAGGGGCCGTGGGCGTGTGCGGCATACAATGTTCTTCCTTCTCCAGTTCAAAGGACTCGGAACAATCTACTGGTTCAGGATCACAAGCATCAGAGTCCTCATCATTTTCATTTTTCTCAAGGCACACATCGGAATCTGCATCGCTGTCGTTACACTCGTTCGGCTCGTTGATTTCCGCCGGCTCCGCCGACACTTCATCCACTTCCTCGTGGTATTCACCATCTTGCTCTTGCATATCTTCTTCCTGACCTTCGTCCTGACCATCTTCTTGAACATTGTCATTACTATCAGGACTGGAAACCATCTCATGCTCAGATGATTCAATGGGTGACGCGGGCTCCGGAAGTTGCACGTCTCCTTCCGGAGCATCCTCGGCTTCTTCAACAGGAGATTCTTCCATGTTTGCCTCATTGTTTTCATCTACTGAGCCGCATTTCTCTTCGTCACCTTCACCTTCAACTTCACCATCAACTTCCTCTTCCTCTTCTTTGCTTGGACGGACATCACTATCGTTGCTTTCCATGTCTTCGTTGCTCGAAGAGCAACGTTCATTGTCATCAGATTGTTTCTGGAGTTGAGCCGAAGTGGAATCTTCATTTGCACTTAGCAACTCCAAAGTGCCACTGTTGGCATTGTCCACCACTTCAGGGTTCTCGTCATTACTCTCATGATTACATTCATGATCTTCGGATGTCTGACAATGTTCCGCATCCTGCGCGTGACCAGCATCGATCTCTTGGTCATTTGTTTCGTCCTGGTCAGGGCCCTCGTCTTCTGAATCTGTATTGCTATCTTCGCTTTTAGCCAATGGTGCAGATGGTGCCTCGTGTTCGAAATCCACTTCGGACTTCACCGTCTCATCGATAACGAGTTCACCCTCGGAAGAAGCATCATCGTAATCAACGTTGGGTGGTGACTTCTCGAGCCCAAACTCACTTGCCTGGGATAATGGACGTGGTTCCAACTACAAACACCGAAATTAGAAGTTAAGTGGTTGTCATGGTTCTCATCAGCTGTTCGCTTTATGTTGAAACACCCACCTGAGAATCACACGCATCGTCATCATCTTCCGCTTGAAATCCCGTGTCCTCGATGTCGCTGTAAATGTCAATATCATCCTCTTCTGCTGGTTTCTTGTCACGTTCATTCCTCCGATCACAGCTTGGTTCCTTAGGTGCTGGTGTAGTAATGTCCCTGGAGCACCCCTCTCCACTGTTCCCTCGATCCCTGCCCTGGAACGATCTTCCGCCACCGTTACCGGCATCTCCTGATGTTGAGCTTCCGCCCACTTCGCTTCTCCCTGAAATGCTCCACGAGCTCCTTTCACCTGAAGAACCTCCAACCGCACCTCCAGATCCGTTCGCTGAATGATTGCCGTGTCTCGCACCGCCGGAAGATTCTTGCGAGTTGGGCCCCGATGGTTTCTGTCGTCCGCAAGGTAACTGTCCATCTTGTTTCTTCATCAGGGAGCCATCGCGCTTGATGCAAACACTTTTGTCGATTGTGTGAAGCAGATTTTGGCCGCTCATGATATTGCCCAGAAGATCGAATGACGACGAAGAAGATGATGTAGGCACTTGAATCGATCCGCTAAAAATACATACCATTGCTTAAAACAACGAATAAATCATACTAGTTTCATACTAATACAATAAAAAATGCACGGCAATGGCTTACGGTGAAATAATAGGGTGACGTGACGCCGTTGCAACAGATCGATGCGAAAGCAGAGCAGATGCGGTAAGCGCTTTGCGATGCGGTAAAACTCTCGAACTACTAACTCGCCTCTGGATGACCATCGTGTCGGTTTCACTGAAACTAATACCATTTTGTTAACATTATAGATTTTTTTTTTCAAATAGGAGCAATGATTAATTATACAAAATAAAATAATCCAACCCTTCAGCGATGTCATCAAATTCATTCCTGTCACCGAAGAGCCGTAGAGAGATGCCAACATCGCTTCGATGTTGAACGATGGATTTTTCAACTCCGGTTGCTCGCATCAAAGGTAAAGTTTGTCCTGCTGGTGGCTTCTTCAAACCCAGATGCTGCGCGATCCGATGCTTCGGTGTCACTAGAGGTTTCGGTACCTTGTTGTATTTACCGGTACGTCTCTTTCCAGTCTGCGGAAAACAGTATTAAATTAATAAATCAATACGGAAGAGTTACGTGTAAGACATGTTGGAATACTTTTCGTTTGGTTTTCCTCCGGCGCGTTTTCTTTTTGCCGGATGACTTGCCGGATGACGAAAGTGATTTTGTAGTTTTCCTCTTTCGCTTCACGCCGCTCTTCCTCTTTCGTTTCCTTCCAGTTCCCTTCCGTCTCCTCCGTGGCCTCACAACTGTCCTCCTCCTTCTCACCACATTCGGCCTGGGTGAGTTATTAGCCGACTCGATTCCTGATGTGGATGGCTGCGATGTCGATTGCAAAAGTGTTCTTGTCCGCTGGATTCGACGGCGGACTATTTCGCTAGCCCTTGTTCTTGGCAATATCCTTGTAACCCTCGCATTCGGCACCATTATTCCATCAACTTGTTCTGAATCTGAACCTGAATAATGTTTAAAATCCAGCTGTGAATAAAAGCAATAAACCTTTATAATTATTACAAATTTAATTTAAAGGAGTTACCATTTTGATTTTGCCGTGCGCATTCGGAACAGAACCATTCCTCAACTGGGACAGCATCCAGGGGTGGGAACAAGCACTCTAGATGATACCTGGAAATACGCGATTGTAAGTACAACTGATGAGATTAAGGAAGTTTACGCAAATGAAGACATATACCCCATGTCGCATCCATCGCAAAGAAGAAGCCGGTCTTCTCTGTCTGACTGGCCGCAAACCTGACAGGAAGTGGTGTCTTCTTCATCCTCTTGTACAGCAGTTGTTGGCTGACCACCCGTAACAGGAATCTAAGCAGGTTAATTTATGAATATGGGATAACCAGCAAATAATTTAACAAATTAAAAATATTTTAAATCCCTATTGGAAAAATCCTCCACGGTGGTGTGATTTGGAACACACCACATGTGGTGGGCATGTGTTAAACTATCAACCCTTTTAACACAAACCACCATAAAACACCACAGTTGCCTGTTCCAAATCACACCACCGTGGAGGATTTTTCCAATAGGGATACAGTAATTTCATGAAAATAACATAATAAAGATAATAATAATAAGACTTGCAACAAACCTTTTCTATTACTTGACCACTCAGCAGCTTCCTAACAAAAACCAGCGCAAAATCCTTACGATCCACGGGGCACGTGTTCATATTCTGAAATCAAATAAAATTGCTGTAATATTAAAGTGATCCACACAACACTGAAATCTATAAATAGCTATTACTTTAGCCCATTCCAAGATGCACTCCAAACAGAAAGTATGTTCGCAGTTTTCTGGTGTTCCGATAGTTTGGCTCGTAAAACGACTAAGGCAAATGGGACATCTGTCCTCTTGGCCATCGCCGCTGTCGCTATCAAAACCTTGCGTGACCATCACGGCCGTTGCATCCTTTTCATCTTCCGACTGATCTTCATCGGAAGAACTACAGCTACCATCAGAGCCTGCAACAAATTCAAGTAATTAAACCAATATGTATGTATTTCATATGAGGAACATGGAATAGGTGAGAAATCTAAGACAGCGACAAAAACCTTCTTCGTCTTCCTCAACTCCGCTTTCATAATCATCCTCATCTTCGCCGCCATCAGAATCACATCCATCCTCGCTGCCATCTTCGGAAGACTGGGAACCATCACTCTGAGAGTCTTCCAGCACAAGGGCATTCTTACGTGAACGAATTGTTTGAATGTCACTAGAATCACTGTCAGTGCCATCGGGAATGGATGGTGACCGCGATGTTGGTTGCTGGATTTCATCATCAGAATCGGTGTCCATCTTCACTTCTGATGGTTGACCACTCATCGTTAAAGAGTTCCCACCATTTTAAAGCCTCATGGAAGTTCTTCAAACTGCTGAAACATGAAAATTTCAATTTACAACTTTGTTTGACTTGAATTGTTTGAACAAGGTTAGAATTTATATTAATTGGTTAATTCTGTTCCATTTTATATTTCTGGTATACAGCTGAATCAATAATAACAAACCACAGGATGTACGGTTTCATCTGATCACAAATTGAGTAGTCTGAAAACAACATTTTTAGGTATGAATGTGAATCGATAATAGGCCTATAAATGCATCGTCAATATTTATTGAAATTCATTGATTAGTATTGAATTCGCTTCCCTTATATAACCAACCTAAATCTTGAATTCCTTCACCAAATCTGCTGGTGAACAAGGCTCGATCAAGGTGCTAATCCACGGAAAATGGCCCAACATCACTTTTCATGGCAATTATTGCAGGCAACAAAGGTTCAAATTGCGCATTTCCATTGGGTACGTTTATGAAAACGTAGTTGAAGATGCTTTAATTACGTGCAAGTTGGTAAAATCGGCGAAAACCTTCAAATATTAACAGATTAAAGTCCAGTTTTCAATTGCAACCAGAAAGCATAACATTGCAACGGCTACCGCTCACTTCTCCGCAACTGATACGGAATCCATTAAAAATTGTCGCCCAGTGTTGCCAGCATTTTACGATTTAGTTACCGATGTAGTAATATTAACAGAAAATGCAAAATGTAACGAATTCTATCCTAAATTTAAATATAATGCATACATGTGAATATCATGGGATGTTAAGTGTTAATTACTTCGCTCATATTCGCGGTGGTAACGATATCTTATCAAAATAAATGGATGTGGGTGTCGTCAGTGAGTTTGCCACGCCTCCTTTTGACGTCACAGCATAATTTCCCCTATTTCCGGTCCCAACGTTAATGACATAAAAAGGACACTATATTAAAAACATCAATTATTATTATTAATTAGATTAATTTAGAAGTTGTGAAAATTGTTTAATTAATTAAAAAGCAAATTAAATTACAGTTCTATGTAAAATTATTTCTAATTAGGATTCTTTTAATTTACATAGTACTAAATTTTAAATTACATCTTGCACTGGGAAAATCTTTATACTAAATTATATCATTAACTCTTCATTTATTTAAATTAATACCAGAAATGAATATTTATATTGCTTCATATGGCTGGTGAGGATTTCAAAAATCATATCGCACATGACCTTGAACCCCAGCTTCAAGGTCAAACAGATTCTAACTTTGTCAGCTGTTGTGATAGGTGGGTAGTGTAAATTACAAAAACGAAGACAACGTTATAGTGAACACGTTGCTGAAAACAGATTAAAAATTGGTGGTAAAATGAAGGAGTAATCGCCATTTCAGTTTTGCTGCTGCCCCTCGAACAGCGAGTTCACCACACAAACAGGGATGCGCTGCAGTGAAGCGCAACATTATCCTGGGCAGTATTCTGTTGCAATGTATCAGTGGGTACAGAAATGAGTGTAAAACAAGCACTTGCATAGTAAACACTACCAAGAGTTGACACTACCCACCCATGTATCACAATAGCTGATAAAGTTAGAATCTGTTTGACCTTGGATCTGTTGTTCAAGGTCATGTGCGATATGATTTTTGGAATCCTCACCAGCCACTTTCCTATTCACTTATTGAACTTTAACAAAGCTATCTCTAACTGCTCTAACCATCCCACATGGTGCCCATGGAAGTCCACTGTCAAATGTGTTCATCCAGTCAGCTTTTCTCCATGCGCGCGAACAGAAGTTTGCCGCAACGTAATTTAAGATAGTAACTCAGAATGTGAACGACGAAATTTTTGTATTGCCATAACCAGAAACGTCAACAGTTAATCAAATTGCGTTCGTTAATTGACTTCTATACAATACTAATCACATGATTTGCGAGTTAATTACCTCGACGCGCAGGCAAAACTTATCCATCATCAAATCGTCGCGTATATAAAATCCGATAATAATTCAAACGATAAATCTCTTCTGCAAACATCTACTTTACCTACTAAATCATAATAGCCTAGTAAGCTTCTACACTTAGTAATGGGCCAATTAAATGATCGCATTCAAAAATGCCGCCGATACATTGAATGATAGGTAAAATGACCAGAACCAATACATCCCCAAGACAAAAGTACATCTCTTTGCCTCAAGTGTAATTCATTGATTTCTTAACAATTTGCTTAAAACACACAGTTTCACTCGAATTGCCACCTTAGCTTGTTAATTACAGCCCATACTTTACATATATGTTAGGCAATAGCTTCTAGTTCATCGCTGACGTACACCGCAGCTCGGGATAGGGCATAAAATGATATTGTGATCAAGGCAGGGTGGCAATTCAAGTTGCTATATAATAGTATAGGTCTTTTATCCCCTCGTCATCCCTGAAGTTACAAAGACAATTTACAATTTGATACATGCTTGGTCAAAGAGCTGTGCAAGTTGGGTATCGGCACATTTCTGTATATAGGTATATTCTGTCCAGATGTAATAAGAGTATCAAAAACACTTACAAATCAAATATCTAGCATGTTTATAAGCTGGAGTTAATGCTTCTATCATGTTTGTTGTAGTACAGTTGGGAGAAATGTAATTTTGCCTGTTGTTTGATACACTTACTTCGGGGCAGTTTTAAAAACTAAACTGTCCAGTAGGTCTATATTTATATATATAAAGGTGCTGGCCAGTAATTCCCTAGAATGTATGCTGTGATTGGCTGCTTGCTGAGAGTGCAATCAATCACAAGTCAGATTAAGAACTGAAACGAAAAGCATATGTACGAAGCACATCATGTTTGCCGTTATTAATTACACACCTGCCGCATATGCTTACCCGGCTACAGTAAATGTACAGTATACAGGTATATTTGTTGTATCTTACCTGTTCATACGTTTAACTAGCACGGTTATATAATTAGTGACAAAACCTAATTATTGTACCATGGAGTACGTGGCACCGTGCAACTGAACACGGCATTCCGGTGTTTGCCTGCTGCGGCACGCAGCAGGGATACCACATCTGCAAACGAGAACTTCTGTGGAAGTGGTGGTGGATGATCAGCTGTGGGTCGTAGTGGTACGTCAGGCTTTGTCACGTGAAGATTTCGGTAGAGTGGGTTCCATCGATCCTCGTCTTCCGTTCGCCAAACTCCGGCACTCTGAATGTTGCCGCAGCGGAAGTTTGCTCTTTCTTTCGCACACATCACTAACGCTGTCTTCTGTGTCCGTCTGAAATGAACATTGAGGACCACAGGAATGGTGTCAGATTCTTGTATATAAAACATCCAGTAAGTTTTACAGGAACCATAAACACTTATTATCTCATTAAATTAACTGGAACTGGATCTTAGAACATTTCTGTATATGAAAAAACATTCAAATTACACCACAGACAAACACAACACAAGGTACCCAACAGGAAAGAGTGTGCAATGGTATGAAGTGTGCAGTGAAATGCAAAGGAAATGTAAGTAGCAATGGGATGCAGTCACGGTCGACCTACGTGCGATGCGCGGACACGTTGCCGATGGCTGTGGTACACCACTATGGCCCTTGTGGTTCTGCTGGTACTGAACTTGCACTTGGATGAGAAGGTAGCAGGCGAGGCAGGTGATGGTGAAGATGATGATGATGATGGGGTGGAAGGGATAGGGTGGATGGGGGCACTCACCAGGCTGTGGGTAGGTGTTGGGGAGAGCCTGTCGCTGCGATCCGAACCACACGATGAACTTTCGCTCAGTTCGGTATTGAATTTTCGGTATGTCCTAGGTGAGGTCGGAGGTCGACGAGACAGCACCTGGCTCTGGATGTGTTCACAGATACGCTTGAAGCGACGAATGTTGCCTGTCAAATTCACCCAATCACAACATACGCATTTAACCCTTTTATCCCAAACCTCCAATATGAAACACTCTTGTGGAAATAAATGAATAAACAATTGGAAAATGATAATGAACTTATTATAACACATGCATAAATGCAAAGGATAATAAATAAAAATAGGTACTTCGTAGTAATCATCACGGAAACATGAATCCAAAAGCAAAAGTTCTGCACAAAACATTGCCTAAAAATAATATTCATCAATGAGAAAAGCATAAAAATAATACAGAATTTCACATATATGGCCAGGGGAAACTTCCACTTACCTGAGATCAAAGTGAAATTTATGCAGTACACGTTGGACATGCCGCACCGAGCTTGGTCGCTGACCATCGAGCCGCGGACTCCGGTAGCTTGCGTGATGTCAACTTGAAGCCGTACGTTCCTCTGGAACATCGTGGGTCCTGTTGCTGCTCTGCGGTACTCTACCCGAAATGACATTGGTGATGTGACGCTGTGACTTAGGTCTGATATCTATACGATATACCAAATCACAATTCAAAATATTTCCAAATGTTCCCACAGTTTCATTATTACACCCTGTAGATGCAATTGCCTGTAACTGCGGTCCCATATTGGATCAATATATCAAGAAACCAAACAAATGCAATTATTATATAATTAACAGATAGAAATTAAACCGAGTTTGCAGCAATACGCATCTACTATTCAAAAAAGGCTTAGTTTCAAAATGTACTGTTAATAAAATTATTGAATAATTATTGTTAGCAACAGCCTCGTTATTAGCATCAAATCTGTTACATTAAATACATTCCAGCAGATGAGTTCAGTAAGTTTTGAAGCTAAGCCATTCAATATACAAGTTTACCGATAAGAAAGCGTGAATGAGGTCAGCTTTAATGGTGCTTAAAGGTTTCTCGTGGACTATTATCGCATAGGTACCATCTCTTTCTGCTCCCATTAGACTTCCAAACCAAGATTTCTTTGTCAATCTGTGGAAAGGATATAAACCAAACAAACTATATACAATGATTCCAGTGAGATCTATTTACACCGGAATTATATTTCAAAGACTACCAACTCGGGAGAGGATTCCGGCGTGAGGTTCACTTCTTCCGATGCCGATGGTGCTGCGGGACACAGATATACAAAGATTACCTATTCATATACACACAAAATTATCTACCATATGATACTAATAGATACTTTGCATCTTCCTCCGATGGAATCTGGGACTTCCAAGGAAGCTGTTCTTGATGGTGTTCAACCTTGACCTCCAGTGAGGACAGTGACTCAAGGCAGGTGAACCTGAATGTTCCAAATTTCATGTATTACTATACAAAACTTCTATCCAATCAGAATGTTCAGTGTTACTTTAATAATTACCAGGTGGTGTGTTGAGCGGACTGTCATCAGGTGTCACAACAGTCCCTCTTGGTGCTAATTTAGGGCTGCTGATTGGAGATGGCAATGGACTTGTTGGGTAACTTGGATGAAGGTTTCCACTTCCTCTCCTTGGTCGTCTGATTTTAAGAAAATGTTAAAGTATTAAATTAAAATGCAAATAAAATAAAATAAAAATATCAACGTTTTGGTACAATATACAAAGTGTGCAATAATTTAACAATTTATATAACTCTAATTATATTTTATCATTGAACCTGAATATCTTACAGGCCAAATGGAACCTTATAAGCTAAGTGGCTGTAGATGAACTGCATCCAAATCAAAAATACAATTACCTTCATATTTATAAGGTTAATTACATAATGCTATGATTTGGCACATTATGCTGAAAGTGTTACATTTAAAAATGACTTTATTTAAAAACATTTACCTTTAAAATTTATTACATTGTCCCAAATATAAGGTACACAATTAAAATTATTACACAAAATTAGCTGACAAATTTGTATAGTAAATATCAAATTTGAGGTTAGGGACATTGCATTTTTGAGTGTTTTATTCATGACTATAATTAAAAAACTGATCTCAATGTGTCCTCATCCAGACTGACCTGACTCTAACTTATCCTATATGTTATATTATGTGTAACATTATTTTACATACTTATATTTGACTATTTGAAGACTACGTACATTATGCTTGATCGCAGTGGATCCACGTCCACTTGGCCTGAGTTTCTACTTGGCCTGTAATTAATATACCCAACTGTAATTTAGACATATACGTGTGTAGACTGACTTACGAAGTGATCATCCTTCTGGGTGTAATAGGGGATCCATCACTGAGCATATCTAAGGAGTACCTGGGTCCTGCTTTCCCGTTAACTTGACACGTATCCACTCTTTTTCTCGGAGGATCCAACGAAGGAGTTATTTTGAATGCTGATTTAAACAGACATATTGCATATATTAAACACCTAACTTTGCTATAATGAAAATAGGAACAAAACATGTTTCATTTTCCCTAACCGGTCTCTGATCTGTTGCGTACTATGATCTCCGTCTCATCCTCGTAACTTGGTTTTCGCTTCTTCCGGTCCAAAAGAAGGAAGTAGATAACTTTCTCAGTGTTGTGGCTGATATTATAACAACAATTTTACATTAATTACATGTTAAAATATATATGTAAAATATATATGAATATGGATTTTAATTGTTACCTTGCGGCAAGTAATTCTTGGGTGAGCCTTTCCTTATCCCTAAAGCAGCCGAGTGATGTCATACTTTGAAGGACATCTGGATCTAAGGCCTCCAATGTTGGGATTATATGAGTCTTGAAATCATTAAAAGTAATATACAACATTTTTAAATGTTATTTGTTTTAGTAATGTACATATACACATACTATGTATTCACCTGCACTACTTGCATCATTGGTAGTTCCAACTCAAATTCTGCTTTGGTTCCTCTGCGTAATGAATTAGTATTATTACAGTGAAACAAATTGGACAAAATGCAAATTTCTTGTATTCGATACACTGCATTTTCGAGAATTTGCATAAATAAAGTTACAGTGTCCTATTGAACAACTTAAAGGTGACATGACAAGGTTTTGTAACATACCCTGGAAAGTGTGTGGTTCTATAGAATTGATGCCAATAAAACGATTGGTGCAAACAAAATTTTTTTAAAAAATTGTTACAAAAAGTTACAAGTAGTTAAAGAGGGCGTCATGGAAGGACAGTGTCACCATGCTGGTGTCACAATGTCCTGTTTTTGCAGTTTCAACCAATGGCAGAGCTTATCAATGGCGCTCCAGTGTACGTATCTCACAACATACTACTGAGTACACTCCATAGATATGAAACTAAATAATTAATATCTGTAGCAATAATGCTTCAAATGGGCTCAAATTTTCAGACAATGTTCCTGAATTAGTGACAATCAAATGCTATTTTTTTCAGGGTATGTTGCAAAACCTTGTCAGTTCACCTTTAAGAAAATATGTGCATGACTATTTTTAAACTGGACAAAATACTATTTTATTTAAGGCGCTTCATTTTTATAAGTATTTACATGATCCAAGTGACAACTTACGTAATAACCCATGGGTGCCTGTGGATCTCCGACAGCTGCCGCGTAAAGAAAGAAACTCCCGGTTAATATAATTTTCTTACATTAAAAGAATTCCACCAATCAAATCACTCACCGTAAACCTCTTGTCTGGATTGACTTCGATCATACCTCTCAATAAATTCTGGCAATCTGATGGGACAAAATGAGGAATGTGGAAGACTCCCCTCTTGACTTTCTCGAGGAGTTGGCGAAGGTTGTCATCATCAAACGGTAAGGCACCCTGCACAACAAACCCCACCATAACAACCCCATGCTTCAACTATCTTACAAACAGCACTTCTACAATATTTAATTCATCGTGGTCATCCACTAACCACAAGCAGTGCATATAATATTACTCCGCAACTCCATACGTCAGCCCGTCGTCCATCGTACTTTTCTCCCTGAAACCCGGCAAATAAAAAAGATGAGGACATTAAATATGATATTATCCTGCTTCTTTTTATATAATACATACTCGTATCACTTCTGGACAGGCATAATGAGGAGATCCACAGCTGGTTTCTAACATAGATCCTTCCGGTTGAAGGGAAGCCATGCCGAAGTCAGCGATTCTGATATTGTTGCGTTCATCGAGAAGTAAATTTTCTGGTTTTAAGTCTCTATGGCTGTCATATAAGAAAGACATTACAAGTTGAATATTAGGGATTAATTGGTATATAATATATAAAATAGCAAACCAGATGGAGTGACTGTGACAGAAGTCCAAAGCTGATATAATTTGTTTGAAGAATCTTCGAGCTTCCTTCGGTGTGAGGCGACCTTTTTTCACCAAGTAATCGAATAATTCTCCTCCAGAGACATGTTCCAGCACTAGATATCTGCAATATGAAGGAAACATTAGTGTCAAAAATGATATAGTATGGTCCATTGATGTTTTTCAAAGATTATTATTGCATATATACAAGTATTTTTTGTTCTCGTAGACATCCAGTAGAGATAATACATGAGGATGTTCAATTAACTTCATGATTGCAATTTCCCTCTCAACCTGAAATCATATTCAAATATTTATTAATTCAACTCCAATATTAATATTTACACTGATGACATATATACATACTTTCTGTAGGACTGATTCACTCAGCTTTTCACGGTTAACTATTTTTATGGCAACTTTGCGTCCAGTGATACAGTGAACACCCAAACGAACCAAACCTGTAATTAAATTAAATTAAATTAAATTAAATTAAATTAAATTAAATTAAATTAAATTAAATTTCAATTCTCATCCTGTAATATAATGTTTTATTCTGTAGGTATAATATATTTTATGATATTTTTCAGGGCAACAGTTGACATGTCACAATCCTGGTTCTTCTTTGCAGACAAGATATTAATAATACTAATTACAATCCAATCAAGATCCAATCTTGGTAATTATCTCAAATTATATCAAGGACATTCCCACTTGGCTGTTGGAGTTGGCACACCCATGAATTAATAACCTCAATTAATACACCTCACATGTTCGACAAATTAATGGTGTTTATACTGTCGATTTTTGCAGATTTTTAAGTACTTTGTCTTGTGTCAATTGCAATTTATTAATTTTCAATTCAGATTTTGTTATCAAATGTTCTTTCAATGTTATAATATACATAATATAATATATTACATACATTATTAAGACGTCATTGTTCAATATTTATTCTGCTTATTCACACATTTTATAAAAATGTTCAACTCCTTTATTCCAGCAGCAGGAAAAACTTAAAGGTGAACTGACAGGGTTTTGTAAGGTACCCTGATAATTGGTTTGTAAGTAGCTATTTGTGTCCCTT
>JAQFZQ010001549.1:0-18813 GCA_034696005.1 Glomeris marginata | reverse complement strand
AATGCCAACTATGTGCCAAAGCTACCCATGCTTCGGGATACAGAGTGCCGGGTCCTGACCTAAGTATACTGTGTCCTCCTTGGATAAACACTGTCAAGCTTTCCGCCGCCGCCGCTGAGTGGCGCTGTTGCCTAATCGCTTTCCGCAAATATTCATTTACCCGTAGAAATGGGATTAGGTCACGCCTTAAGTAGGTGGTAACAAGAAAAAGATTACACGATGATTCGTCTAACCCGATATGGAACGGCTCTCATTGATGAATACACTATTACCCCACCCACTAAGGCAATGTATGTGTTCATTCTTAAGCAAACATAAGTAACTACCGCCATGGTTTTTCGATTTGCTAACATGCTCATGGCGTCTCTGGATTGAAATGAATACAAAAATAGTTTGGGCCCATCGTGAATACGTCTAGTGCCTCAATGGCGAAGAAGCCAAGGGAAGAGGGGTCGCTTGTACAATTCGGCAACCCTCTTCGGGAGTACGAAGATGACGAAGTGCCGTCCAAGAAGCCGATTAACATCGAGGACCAAATAGTGACCGACGAAAATGGTCGTCGAAGATTCCACGGTGCGTTCACTGGTGGCTTTTCAGCCGGCTATTACAACACGGTGGGCACCGTGGAAGGATGGGTGCCGTCAACGTTCGTTTCTTCGCGCAAGGGCCGTGCCGATCGTCGGGAACAGAAGCCCGAGGACTTCATGGACACCGAGGACATGGGAGACTTCGGAATCGCACCAACGTCCGTGAGGGTGACTGAAGATTTCGCCGATGCCAGTCGTAAAAGACCCGCACCCAGAGCCTCCGAAGGACCCATCCCAGGTGAACCTGTCCTCGAAAGGTTCATAATACCGGTGTCGGAGTCGATTGGTGTTCGAATGCTTCGTAAAATGGGATGGAAACCTGGACAGGGAATTGGTCCAAGAGTGAAGACCAAACCTTCCCTCCAAGAACGTGAACAGAGCCCAGAGGCACCCAAGGTGTGCCATACACAATTACATGCATAAATTGCAAATATTAATTCCATTTATGGATTCAGTAATCTTTACACATGTATAATAGGTGAAAGTCTATGGATGCACCATGCCCCCAACACTCATGCGTACCGAAGACGCCGACGACGAAGAGGACTTCACATTGGGTCAGTTGTACGCGCCGGATGATGTTGACCCAACACACTTCACTCCGAAGACTGGCCAGCACGGCATCGGATACAAGGGTCTAGACAGGATGTCCGTGCTGACATCGATATCCAAAACATCGGCTGTTGTAGACCGGGCTAAAAAGCTGGCCATCTCGGGAGAAGCTTTCGGTGTCGGAGCTTTCGAGCGCGTCGACGAAAGCATTTACACTACCGAAGACATGTCCCAGTACGACTTTGAAATCAGGGATGATGTCGACCCAAAGTCAGGTCACAAGAAGCCCACAAAACAAATCGAGGGCCCTTCTGGCTTAGGTAAAATCCTTGCAGGTTTCCACCTGAGCGACAAACCACCACCTAAGCGTGACATGTTTCCGCCGCCGGAGCTTCCTCGTGACTTCAAACCGATTCACCGGGTGGGTCCTGCGGATAGAGAAATGATGGGTGACATTGGACAAGGTATGAACAGGCACGGGTTAAGTGCAAGTGACCGTGGAAAGCTGATCGAAGAATCCAAGTCAAAGCCGCGCAAGACCCATCACGAGGGATCGGTGTTGAACCTGTTGTCTGCCCAAGACCGTGCGAGGTTGGAAGTGTTTTCCAAGTTCGCTTTGGGACAGTCCGCTGAGACAAACGCCCAGAAGTACAGTTCCGATGGCCGATTTCGGCCCTTCGCCGCTGACCCACTCAAGCAGCAGCGGTTCGAGATTTACACGAAGCTTTTCGACGAAGGTGCCAAAATGAAGGAGGTGTTCTCCGAGCATCAACCGCAAACGATGACAGACTGGGAGAAGATGCACGAGTCTGAGGAGTTTCATCGGGCAGCCATCCTCTACAAGCCTCTGAGGAAGACAGCCATGATGTCCCGCTTCGTGCCAGCATCGCAATCTGGAGAAGTGGAGGAACCAAAGGCGGGCTTGACCCTTCAAGGTGAAGCAGCTAAGGCGAAGAAATACGGGGACTTCACGCGCGAGAAGTTCGAGTGGCACCCTGACAAGATCCTCTGCAGAAGGTTCAACGTGCCCAATCCGTACCCAGATTCGACAGCTGTTGGCGTACCGAAAGAAAAGAGGGACAAGTACTCCATCTTTGATTTCTTGTCCGTGGAAGCTGGACCGGAAGCCAAGCGAGACTTGCCGGACACCGATAAACACGAGTCGGAGAGCAGCTTTCCAAAAGGTAAAATCCCCGGGAACACAAGTGTTGTAATCAACAATCTTAAATTCGAAAATGTCCAACTCACGTGTTTGTAATTATTTTTCCAGACCCAGTTTCAAATACTTCTGTTCCAGCAAGTTCCTCAGACACAGTTGAAGAGACACCAATAGAGAAACCAACATTGGACCTCTTCAAAACGATATTCGAGGACTCTGATTCCGGCAAACAAAGTTCCTCTTCAGACGAGGAAGAGGAGTCACCAGCACCGCCAAAACCACCTCCTAAGAAAGTGGTTCCCACACCGCAGCCAACTATTACCAAGTGTACGCGTGATACGCAAACTCCTTCAACGGAAGCTCCAAAGAGGCCTGTGGAACCTTCGAAAGGGATCTTTGCGAATGTTGACTTTGATCGCCTCAACACACAAGGACCTCCTGTGCTCAATTTCATTTCCGATATTGACGTCGAAGTTTTCAAATCCGTTCCTCCAAAAGATGATTCCTCGTCGTACGGTCCGCGACCTCCTCCGGGGTCATCCGCCAGCGTCGATCTTTACGGACCTACTTTGCCTCCGAATCCGCACAAAGGTAATACAACTAAAGAGGAAACGCACCACCAATCCCGGAAGAAATCGCACAAGGATAAGTCGAAAAAGCACAAGAAAGAGAAACGTAAATCGAAACATAAACGTTCCCACAGCAAGCGGAGGTTATCTTCAAGTAGCAGCAGTGCGCAAGATGAAGTAGAGTTTGTTGCGGTTGAGGAAATAGACTTTAATGCAAGCATTTTACAAGCGATGAAGAAATTATCGAGGAAGTGAAACGTTACAGTGATGTGTCAGCGAACACAATAGGAATTCAACGTGATCCACTTCGTGTCGAGTTCCTTTGAAATACAGCGGAGTGCTCCAGTATGAAGTTGCTAGTGAGAAAACGGACAATGAGCATGATACAAATTGTGCACTGTACTTTTAAACACATTCGTATCTTACGTTGTTCTCTCCGCTAACTCCTTCCCGCTCCAGCGCGGACTGTAAGGATATTCACGGCAGTTGGACGTGATGACTTTGCCATTGGAGCAGTGATACACTGACTGGAACAGCAGTAGAGGCTTGTCTTGTGGGAAGAATTGTGGTACTTTAACTGAAAGAATATTAAATAAAACAACAAACTTCATAAGCAAACCAAATCAGATTTGTTATTAGCATCACTTTTATTTTTAGAATGAATTTACTTACTGTGAACTATGAAATGGAAATTCTGCCTCTCAAAGAGGAATGAAATCTTGATGAAGGTGTCCGTATCGTACTCCAAAACGGACCTGAAATCAGGATTAACAGTACAGAAATGTAAATCAAATCTAAATGAATTATCACGATTCAAATTGTAGCAATACCTCTCATGTAGTTGCAACATGGCATCGAAAAACTGCTTCCTTCTCTCAAAACCAGTAACTATTTGATCAACAGTGTTCCTCAGAAACTGCAAAACGTCCGGCACATAATCCATGAGGCAACCTCCTTTAGGAAAAGATGGAATGCGCAGAGAAGATGTCCCACCTAATGCACTGATTAAATCATATCACATTAAATAAAATAAACACTGTACTGAATGCTGCCCAAGTAAATAACTCACTCTTGAATGCTTGGTGAAAGAAACAGTTGAGATGTAACTTTATTCCCTTCGTGATTACTGAACGTCACCAGCAAAATGGCCGAATCGTCATCGCAGCAATCCTAAAAACCCAAACATTTACAAAATAAAGTTTGCAGTATTTACAACAAACAAACCAATTCTCACTCACTGCTATAAGTACTGAAGGAATAAGTGAGAAATCAACCGGTAATCTTATTAGAAAATTTACGAGTCCATTAGGCCGAACCTATGAAACAAATAAGATAGTATTAGTATAATTCATTCCAGCATATTCTGTGTCATTTTTGCATGGCTCAACTAAAACTTCAACATCCTCTTCTGTGAATTCAGCAAGTTGGACAAGAGATGAATATTCAAACTGCAGCCGGGAATATTCTTCAATAAGGGAAACTTGATGTTTCCTGTACGCATCAATCAATTCTTTGATAACGTGGAATAAGGATGCGTTGTCATCTTTATTCCAACTGCTAAGTGACTGTTTATAAAGAAAAACAAGTGCAAATTCAATTTTTTATTTATTATGGTGAATTTGCAGATGTGGACAATTGATTTTCCGCATATAAAACGAGAACAACACCTGTATACTCTCTAATTCAGGCTCGAATGACTTGTCATCAAACAGAAAGTCAGGTGGGAATTCTGGATCACTGCCAAAAAAGACGACTTCCCCTAAACGTATACATATATAATATAAATATATGACTAATTAAACAATTCACATTTTGAATATAATAATATACTAACATGTTACAGATTGTCCAGCATATGGAATAAGCAATTTAAACCTGTCTCCACATGGATCTCTTCTCTCGAAGCTTGACATTCTGCAATATATAATATTACATTAAATATATGAAATTAGTCAATTTACATATAGTGACATCTTGGGTGACAAAGGTGACATGTATATTAATTAAATACCCAGTTTTGATGTCAATGATTCGCATGTTTCCCGCACAAATCCCCAATTTGCCTTTTTGAAGGATTTCATCAACAAGGGGAAATATTTCAAGTGACAGAAGGCGAGCAATTGGGCTGCTCATTTTGATTTAAAATTGAGAAGTTTACAAATCCCAATATTGAGGTTGATCAAACGACCGGCAGATGGCGTAAGCAGATTCGATCAATCGACGGCGCTTCAGACAAAGGTTGGTTTGGATCTAGCAATCATAAATTTCAAATATAACTGTAATGCTGCATAAAATAAATTGAAATTAGTTTTTAAAAAAAGTTAAACTTACCGCGTTATTCAAATTTTGCGGGATGAGAGTTAATTTCATCGACGAGTCGTTTTTCTACTAAAGAATACAACATGGGGTCCGAACTCGGCAAATTGTAACTGACAAACACTTGTTTCCCGCTTCTTTTAGCCAATTTTACAGCTAGAGATTCCGACGTTGAACTTTCCAGTACATCACCGATTAATGTCGTACCAACAGCAGCATTTCCTTTTGAACTATTCTTGACAGCAACAGCCAGATGAGAGAGTTGAGCAGATGAACCAATCCATACGAGGAAACTGTCGGTAAGCCTTATAACGTGATAATGCACGTGAACTCCAGCTAATTTTTCATTAAAACTGTAACACATAAGACTAGATTCCAATTTATCTTCTACACTTGATGCCATGAACCTAGCATGAACGTTCAAAAGCGAACCGCATGAAATTATAAGACTTGATTAGATTTTATTCATCAGTGTTGCCAGATTCGCGTATTTATCGCGAAAAACACAACTGAACAGTGCCGGCGCTCCAGCATACGACGACGGGAACAGGATTTTTCCTTATTACCATTCCGGCTGATTGATTTGTCAAGGTTATTCCATTTTATGTCCGACATGCAAAGAAGTAGTCTTGAAACGAATTGGGAATTACTGCAATCTGTTCTCGCGAAAGCGATCGATTTTTCCAAAATACCGGAAACGATCTCCACGTTATTGAGTGCGATTTCACTCAATTTGTCCCAAAATGGACCAGATTGTGAAATATTACAATCGCTAACTGGCATAAGGTGTTTAATAAGTATTCTGGAATCGTCTACAAATCGAAACGGAGCATGCATATCGCGTACAATACCGGAATGTACAAGTATTTTTCGCGAAATTCTCGTATCGAAACGAATTCAAAGCGATCACGTGGCCTCCATTATTCAGCAAATATGTGCTTCAATACGGTCCCAAATATATTTCGAGTCTCCTGACTGTTTAAATGGATTTCTTTGCGATATATTTGATATTTTTCTGCACGATTTACGTTCCAACGAAACCGATGGTATCGAAGAACGTATCGCTAAATTGGGCGCCATTTTCAAACAGTTTTCCACAGTGCACCATTATAAAAACGCTCAAAATCTGCAATATAAATTCAAAGAACTGTCGAATACTTTGATGGATATGATCAAACACGCAAATGCCAGAATATGTTCGATTATCGTTTACGAAACACTGCCACAAATTGAAGACAATCTCTCTGGAGACACCGAAGAAATAGTCTCCAAACTTTGGAAAGTGGTGTGCCAATTTTTCTCCAAGAATCACAATGATTGGCTTGTTGAAAATAACCCAAATGGTTATATAATTTTGTGTGGAATTGCCGACAAACTCTTCCCATCTACGCTGAACTCTGAAACTGAGTTATTCGACGTGAGGAAAATCAATCAGTTCTGGTTGATAATGCAATATGGATTGGTTCACTCAAATCCCACAACTCGAAAAGCATCAATGCATCTGTTCAAACGTGCACTTGAATGTTCTTACATTTGGACCGTGCAAGAAGTGCCATTCCTGAACACTGACAGTATTTTTTGGTGGTTGAACACCGAAGCAACGAGACTTAAGCAATATTACGAAGACTTGGTTCTTATCCTGGAATCCTTAGAAGAAAAACAGGTTAATGTACCATACATTTATAACTTATACCATTCTGTCTTCAATCTAATCTGTGTTCCATATTGCAGGTTCATGTCATTAAACCAGTGTTACCTAGACTTTTAGCTCTGCGAGAAGCCACACGCCTTCGCGCAAAAAGTGGTACGTTGCGAGGACATATCAATGCACAATATTTCAACAAGTCATATTTAATTGCTATTATTGTCTGCAGAAAATAGCTCATTCTATCTGCATTCATCTTGGCTTCTGGTTGTATTTGAAAGAATGATGAAACACGAGAATACAAATCTGAAGAAACTCGGTGTCTCTGAAATTACAACTGTTGACATGGATTCGTTTCCTTTATTTGCTCAAAAAATGGAAAAAGTTATTACTGAAATTATACTTTTTTAAACCTATGTAGATCCACTACTGTTAAATTCTCATCCCAACTTTTACAAATTGCACTTTACTTTAAATTATTTCTTTTATGAACATCAAAGCAACACAAAACAATTGTTTAGAGAGAAACTGAAAGGTGCAAGTAGTTATAATAAGTTTTGAAATTAATGTTATAGTACATAATAAAAGTTGGTGTGATTTAACAGCAAGGCGGTTGCATATATTTTAAATTAGAGGTTCGAGTAGGAACACATTTTTAACGTATGGCAACCGACAGTTTGTTTTCCAGGTTCTTGTTCCATCACTGAACGACACATCATTGTTTGTTCGGCAACAAGATGAGGCATTAAATTCTTGCCCTGTGATTGGTGAAAATGTTGAACATTTCTTTGCCAATTGCTACAAGAGTCTGGATCCATCTGCTAGAAGTATTCTATAAATAACAAAATGTGAAGTTGCTGTATATGTCATGATTTACATTCAACTCCTTTTCTCAAGAAACATTTTTCAAGAAAGTACTTCATTGTATGTGCCAGCAATCATGGGGTTCTGTCCCACTGCTGTACATGTGTCGGGGGCTTTCTCTTCTACCCAAGGATTACTTCTGGGCTTCTGATGACCTGGCTCAACTGCGAGAATTGGTGATAATCTCATCGAGAACTCAGGAAATCCCAATTCGGACAGCAATTCAACATTATGTGCTGCGATCGCTGATTACTTCCACGGATACAGTATATGAACAATTCATTTGATATATAACCGCGCTATAATGATGTAAAATAATGGTATATATTATATTATCTACCCAGAAGTCGACGAAAGTAGAAGATTTAGTATATTTGTTGGCCGCGTTCAACAGTGCCGAGAGCTTGCGTAGAGGAACATCCATATGGGACCGAGTAGCAGAATGGATAGGGGATGTATGTGTGGGAAATGAATGGAAGCAAATGGTCATTGATTTTTGTAATTGCTCATTCGATATCAGTGAACAAGGCATGGATGCAGGTAATTGTGTTTTGACGCGGACATGACCGCATCAACTTTTAATACGAGGTGTTGTGAATTACAGGGAATCCACAAAGCACAATACGTTTTTCTTGCCTTGTAGTCGATGCCAAGGTAATCTCTATTGCAAAACTAAAGTCGTTGTTTGAACCAATCGTCTACACCTTGCAAACAACCTCTGGAAGGTGTTACATGCCTACGGACAGAGCAGATAACTGTCTTCGCTACCTGATGTATTTTTGGCGTGAGTCGAACCAAAAAATGGTAAAGAATGAGCTGGAAAGTGATGAGCTTTGTGTGTTTTCTGAATCACTGCTGGACAGTTGTCATCACCAAGTCTTGGACTTTATCGTCAAGCGGATTTTTGGAGATAGGAAAAATGTTAGTAGTTCAATTTTGCAACAATTATGAAATTTCTCAGCTTTCTTAAACGTTAAACCTACACATTGAACAGGTAAAGATGCTGCCAGACTTTGACTTGTATTTCCAATTTTTGGATTACGAAACCAAACATGGATCACTTCCTGCAACACCAGAAATAACTTCCGAGATTGAGGTACATAGTACATTTATTTTGTTATATTGATTGTACCAAAAGTGGTTACTGGATACTCATTTTTACATAATTATTATCTCATTCAGGTAGACGTTATTCAGAGATATGTGCACATCAAGTGGCTGGCGTTGCGAAGCAAATACATTTTACAGTCCCCATCATCCTCTGAATTCTCCAAAAACCACATCTTGGATACATTGGAACAAATGATTCACCAAGAGTTGCTAGCAATTGCATTGCCTACTGTCAAACTGGACAGTGCATCTGAACTGGACCTGGCAAATTGGGCAAAGAGAGTGACGGATCACCAAAGCAACCTATGGACTTGTGCCAAATTGTATTTCCAGAATCGCCAACAAAATAACTATATGAACTCAGTATTGCATCAGTCCACAATTGCATTGGATACTGCAGGACTTTCTTCCTTGAATGCAATATTCAGTACATTGGAAATTGTGTTACCACACGTAAGATTAAAACACAACTTTAAAAGAAACGTCTGTGGTAATCATGTTCAACTTGCAGGTTGTTGAAGAAGATTTGATCAAACAAGTTTTTAATCAATGCTGGAAATGTATTTTTGAGTACAAACGCAGCAAAGCCTTCTGGGTAGCTCTTAGAAGTCTCATTTGCACCATGTACCAACCACGGTTCATTTCGGACCCATTTGACAAAATGTTAGAGGAGGTAGTCTGAATTCTTTTAGTTTGACACATTGAGTCCAATTTGCACAAACTACTCAACTTGATTTTAATATTTTGTGTGGATTCAGTTTGCCGTAGATTTATGCGAAAGAAGTGAATCTTGCAACGGTCTGTTTCTTCCACTGGTGCAACACGTGTGCGGCAACGAATTACAAATACAAAGTGTAGTATCAAGCGAGGCTTTCTTGACCATTATAGTCAGTGCACTGACTTTTGGACCTGTGCATCGCAAAGACCAAAAGTACGTAACCCTCCGCATGTGCAGTACTTAATATTATATTAAATTGTTTAATAGTATTGTTTGCCTTTGCAGAATATTTCGAGATACTATCGACTTTTTGTCTTCAGCAGAGACTGATAACATGTTGGAGCTAATCGAAAGGTACCGCGGTACCTTTACGCGTAAAGGAAAAATCAAAGTTTGTTAATTGTGCAACTTACAGAATAAGAACCTGTTCTCCTTGCAGTCATCATCTAGACCATTTGCTAGTTCGAGTAACAGCTATCTGCTTCCTACTAAAACTCGATCCATCGATTGAATCTCACATGAAGTTTACAGATTGTGTTTTGGAAAAGTTAATCGACGAGGAAAACCGTGTCACGCAAAGCCGAAGTCGTCACTTCGGCAATTCTTGGATTCATCGCATCAAAACCCGCTGTTGGCAATCAATTTTGCTTATCTCACCATTTATGTCTCAGGTATGTTTTGTTTGTTGCTTAAAACCTCATTGAGAATTGACAAAATAAAGGTATGTTTTATTGCAGGAAAGGTCCGAATTGGTTTACGGTGTTGCCGTCCAGATTTTGGTTGAAGAGAATTTACAAACTTCAGTTAGATATCTAATCGAATGGCTCATCTCGAGAATATTGTTTCGTTTCAACAACTTGATGGATGTGTTCTGGGAGACTCTGCGCAAGGTGAATTCAACTGAGTTTATAATTTTCTACAAGAACATCTATTATAATGATTGTATTTTCAGGCTTCCGAGAAGCGAGTTGGTAGTTTGGCATCTTTCTTCAGTGTAATAAGGCATCTGATGCAGTTGGGAATGATAAACGAGGCTTTTAACATGGAGGAATGTTCATTACGTGTCTTCACGGAAATGTTACCGTGGTGTTTGAGCCAGCATAGTAGCACCCGAATATCTGCGCAAGTTTGTACCTGAATTTTATCTTGCTGTGTACAAACAATTACAATACTGGCTTAATCTGTAATTTAATCTCTTCAATTAGATTTTATTCTTAAAATTATGGGAGGTGAATGAACAATTGAGATTTCAGGCAAACCTAGACCGATTTGAAACTTTTCATCAAGGTTTGGAGTCCGCAATCAAATTCGGGTAACCGTAAATAAAATGGCAATCCACACATATGTCATCATCTTTCATAGCATATTCTGTTTCCAAATGTAGGTCTCAAAATAAGATCAGCCAAAAATTCCAGGATGATTTCTACGGTTCATTTCATCCAAATAATAATTTCACAGTGCAGGTAAAGTACAACACAAACACTGCCAAGACACTTGATTTGAACAGATGCTTTTCAGACGGTATTCTATGAGCTGCCTCGCTTATCAAACCTAACTGACGAGGAATGGCTGGCACCTGGATTATTTATAAGATCACTTCAAGAAACACGTTCCGGCCATTTCATCCCAATTGTCAACCTCACCGATGAACTGTCCAAATGCAAACCATCAACTTGCGTCACAAAATACGGTATTCATTTTGAAAGTGGAATAAAATTATATCGTTACAAAAAATGAGTGATTTATTTAACATCAAGGAGAAATGGATACAGTGAACATGTATGGTGACTGTGAGTCACGGCAAGATTTCGGAGACGTTCAAAAGAAAATAACACCATGGGAAGAAAAGTGGAAAGTGCATCTCAGTTTATCGGATTCTCAAATTGCTAAGAAGAAACCTTCAAAAGATGGGGGATTAATAGTGGTGGCTTCTCTAGTGGACAGAGCACCGAATTTAGGAGGTGGAAACAATACAAGTTATTCGTTTCTTACAACTATGCAATTAATCGACATAAAACACTTCAGGATTGTGCAGAACATGTGAGGTTCTGGGCGCAAGTGAGTTTGTCCTCAACAGTCTGAAGACACTCCAAGAAAAGCAATTTAACAACCTTAGTGTCTCGTCAGAAAAATGGCTTCCTATCCGAGAGGTAACACCAATTTTATAAATTCGATAAAAATATTTCACATATGATACTAAAATCCCTTGTGACAGGTGAAGGCTCACCAAATAAAACGGTATTTAAACGAGATGAAGCATTGCGGATACACTTTGATTGGAGCAGAGCAAACTGCACAGAGCGTGCCACTAAACACTTTGCAATTCCCACCAAAGACTCTACTTCTATTAGGGTAACTTACATTATACTGTACCAAATATACAGCTTCGCAACATACAATTTTGATACAATTCTCAACAGGAATGAGAAGGAAGGTATACCGGTTGATCTCATCCAAATGTTGGATGTCTGCGTGGAAATCCCACAGACTGGTGTCATCAGATCGCTGAATGTGCACGTCAGTGGTGCAATCCTTATATGGGAATATGCCAGACAACATCCTGAGCACGAGTGATGGATGAACAGTTCATCGACAAGAACGACTTGAAGAGGATGTTGCTGCGGCTTTCTGCTTCGGTGTTGCCGTTTCTATCGCGCACTGGAAAAAAGCAAGAAAAGTGTCTCCGTTGATCAAAACCCCTAAACAACTCTAACAATATTGATAAAACTGTTATTTATTTCAAAATTACATTTTTTAAAAATACACACGACTGTTTTTTTATTCAGAAATGCGAAATCACCTTTCGCGGTTTCTTCGCTACTTGAGTGCTGGCACAGCGTTTTTTACATTGCTTGCTGTAACTTGTGAGCCAATCCAATTTCTTCTGGCCGGAGTCACTTTTCCTTTTACGGTTATTAACTTGACTTAGAATTACCACGGGCTCGTCAACGACTGAATTCGGCAATCCAAAAGTTGGAGAGTCCTTGTGACATTTGGTTTCTTCTCGCAACACTTCACACTGCACCCTTTCTTGTTTTGCAACAGTGTTGTCAATGTCAACACAGACTAGTTCGACTTCCTCATTATCTTGTGCATCTACATTCTCCTTCGATCCAACACTTTCCCCTCTCCGTACGGATTCATCGCCAAAGTTCAAGGCACGTCCGGTCAGCTGCCGGTTGCTGCCACTATTTGAATCTGTCCGATTTTGCACTGCACCGCAAGCTTTCCTCGTATTTCCTCTAGAAGTTGTAGGTGTAACTTGCAAATTGTTACCGACGTTTCGGGAAGGAGGAGAACTGGACTTCTGCAGCCAGTTCAACACCGAAGGTGAAGTTGCCTTTTTCGTCGATGGCGTCAAATCAACTTTGCTGTTGTTCAGCGATGGGGTTGTTGGACAAACATCTGAAATGAAACACAAATTCATGCAGCAACAAACACTAGCAAATGTATTTATGGATGTAATGAGATTCACTAACCAGGACTTGCAATGTCGCATTCCTTGATAACCTCGGCCACGTCTCGCGTACAACTTCGGTCGATTCCAACGTTACTTGCTCTCCATATGCGGAACTTCAAATCGTCTGCACACGTAACAACCTAAAGTAACAAATCATTAAACTATCTGCTAATAAATCAGGCAAGACAACCATAAACTTGATGTAAGTACTTTGAACATATCGGTGGGGCACCAAGCAACCGCTGTCGTCTCGGCCGTATGTCCACCGAGCTTCAAAAACGGCTTTCCTCCACCGTTAACCTGCAGGAAAACCTTAATGTTAGTGAAAGTAATTCCATACAAAATAGTGTATTACAGCAAAGTATACACACCTTCCAGATGTAAGCATTCTTGTCGCTGGAGCCACTCAGCAAATACTGGTCATCGGGACTGAGAGCGAGTTGAACGTAGAAACTTGACACAGTTTGGCCAAAGAATCTCGCATCTAAATGGCGCAATTCAAATTATTGTTATATTGCAATACAATTTTACTGTAATACTGCATAACATACCAGGGTATTCGGTTCCAAACGCCGAACAGTTAAATTGGAAAACCATATTGTTTGTACAACTAGCAAACAATCGTTTTCTGCACGAATCGAAAATTATGTTGGAGCATCCTACAAAAATATGAAAATTGTTTAGTAAATTTCACGAATTAACCAATAATTGAATAAACGATCTAAAAAATATTAAGGTATATACCGTGCTTCTTGGCATTCTTATCGGGGAAAAGAAACAAGTGTTTGGGAATTGGTTCGTGCTTGTAGGTTGAATAATTCTTTCTTAAATCCCACACTTTAATGGCTCTGAAATGTCATCAAGTTATTGCATCACTATGTAAATATGGCTTAAATGGCAATATCACTTTTGGTAATATTTTGAATTTTTACCTATCGGCAGCACCGGATGAAAACAAATTCACGTCATCTTGGAATAAAACATTTGTTACAGATTGGACCGAATCCTGAATGGATAAATCAACAGGTTAATAAAAGTTCCACCTGTAAATATAACTTCACCTTTAATGGTCTATACCAATGCAATCATCTTGGTTCGACTCTTAATTTTCGGTGTCTGTCGAAATGTGATGTCCAATCCGTGAACTTTGTGCACAGTATTCACAGCCTGATGAAATTGTCCTACCATTTCCAAGACAAATATGCATAAATACAAGCTGGTGCAACAAAGTGTCTTGGTGACTGTTGAAGTCAAACAAACCTCTTTGGCTGCACCGAGTATCCCAGGTCATGATGCTGCCATCTCTAGACCCAGTTGCAAAAGTAGCTGAAATATAAGACAAATGAAACCAGGCAAGTTAGTAATTTAGAATGATTTAATACTACATTAATGAAAATAGATATCTTACATTGGCATCCTGGCATAATATCAACAGACTTTACACTTCCTGTGTGGCCTTTGAAATGGGCCAGTTTCTTGCCAGTTGGGACATCAAATACAGCAGCAGTCATGTCTCCAGAAGCAGTAATCACCTTACTTTCATTCTCGAACCATTTCACATCGAAAATTGCATTTGCATGAGCAGGCAATCCTGTTCAACATTGTACGCAGATTAACATCAAAGTTTTACAGCTTAAACGAAGATTCCAAAAAGAAATGGCGACATTGTAAATGGAAGTGTGTGGGTAAGAAATTATTATTATATTGAAATTATGTATGTTGATAAAGGCACCATTGCTTCAATGAATCCATGTGTATTACAGTGGTACTAACTTTGAATAAACACATCATCTCGCGAAAGTTGTGTGTTTATAATTTCTATGTCACCCTCCTCATTAGCAAGTGCCATGATGTGCTCTTGTCCAGGAACTGTAAATAGCACATATATGTATATCAGTATCTAACAACAGATATCAGCACAATACTACAAACTTCAATCACATATATACAATGCAAAGTCAACGTTTACCAACATCCTGAATATATGGTACACATACTAAAATTGCTTGTTTTTCATATTCGACAACATGTAAACCATATTTTGATGTGGCAAACCTTTAACTTAATTGTAATGCAATTACCTTTGCAAAACCTGACAGCAAAGGGTGGAACTTCAACGGCCTATCATAAAAAATACAATGGTTTAATCATATTTCCACTGATTTTTTTATCCATATTATTTTTGTATGCATACCCATTCTCCCAAGTTGTCGTTGGAGATTACAGAGTGTTCATCATGAATACTGCAAGCAAACTTTTCCAACATACAATCCCAACTGAAACGATTAGAAAAACCACCTGGAAGAGAAATAATCACAATTAACAATCAGAATACCACGAAATTTTCCAACTATAAATATACAAACCGCGACTTGGTTCAACTCCCAATGAACACGGATTGCTAAATCCAATTTCTCGACTTCTTAACGACAGAAAAGCGCTCATTTTTAACGAAAACAGGTCGAACTGAAAAGCAGCAGATCACAGTCGGCGTCTTCAACGTACAGTATATTATTGAATAACATCTACTTTTCCCGCATTTATTTCCAACAGACGAATCAGACGAGAGCGAAGCGCGCCAAAACTGTTTGGCCCGCCCAATTCCAGTCAAAGTGCCAGCCCACGGTCGATTTGAACCAATGATCAAATATTCCTTGCTCATTGATGCATAGCGCCCTCATGCGGTAACTTTGTGCACTTTACTTTTGATATCCTACAAATTTTGTTGTGCAAACGTCCATAAATTCGAAAATTTCATAAATTTTATTATATGATAAGAACTAGAACGAGTATTGGATGCGATTGGATGGGATAATAATTTTCAAGGGAATTTTGAACCGGGAACAACAACAACAGGGCTGACCGTGACGTCACCCCTTTACTAAAGTAGGCCACACCCAAGCATACATAGCATTATCGATACTGAATCGATACGTCTTTTTTGTTTGTTTGCAATGGCCGTGCGGTTAGGTTAGTGACGTGTGTTCATCTTACTCGAATCCGCGTCCATCCGCGATGGATGGCCAAGGTAGAAGAATAGTAGTGTGTGATAATGGAACAGGGGTAAGTTTTGTATTTATTGGTATGTAGATTTATTAATTTTGAATGCGATGATTGCGGGAAATGATAGAGTAAACGCCGTGATGGGGCGTTGTCGCGCCAAAGTTTCCTCCGGCGATCATGAAAACAAAGCGAGTTTGTCGAATAATTGATTTGATTTCTCCGATTTCTCATTGCAGTTTGTGAAATGCGGTTATGCGGGTTCAAATTTTCCGGAGCATATATTCCCATCTCTGGTTGGGAGGCCTATTTTGAGGGCGGCCAATGTTGGCGGAATGGAAGTGAAGGTAAATCTAAATCTTTTGTAATAATGGCGTAAATATTCGAAGTATTTAATACAATTATATACTCTGGTGCTGCTTCGTGTAGGAATTGATGGTTGGGGACGAAGCTAGCAAGTTGAGATCGATGCTGGAGCTAAATTACCCCATGGAAAATGGCATTGTCCGAAGCTGGGAAGACATGTGCCACCTGTGGGATTACACATTTGGCGAGTCGAAACTAAATCTAAATCCACCTGACTGCAAAATCCTGCTGACTGAACCTCCCATGAATCCGTTAAAAAATCGGGAAAAGATGATAGAGGTGACTAACCGGATATCCTTTAATTGCATTCCCTACAAAGCTTTATACAATGATTAAAAATCTCTTGTTTGATTCGTACATGATGTTCAATTTACTAAGAAGAAACATGAGAAATATTTGCGTTAAACCTTCGCCAAACTATTCGTTTAATAATGTACTAAATGTGTTATTTATTATTAGGTGATGTTCGAAAAGTATGGATTTGATGGGGCATATATTGCAATTCAAGCTGTGCTAACATTGTACGCTCAAGGTATATAACAAAATAATTAGATATGAAAGACAATCCACATTAGTTACTAATCTGTAACTTTTATCCAGGTCTATTGACGGGCGTTGTTGTTGATTCTGGTGATGGTGTGTCCCATATATGTCCAGTTTACGATGGGTATGCACTGCCACATCTTACAAAACGACTGGACATTGCAGGCCGTGACATCACCCGTTATCTCATTAAGGTAGAAGAGTTACCATGGTGATTTAGATTGTGTTTTGTATACTTATTTTACTAAGATAACACGAATGTGTCTCTGTTTGCTGCAGTTGTTACTGCTTCGTGGTTACGCCTTCAATCACACTGCCGATTTTGAAACTGTCCGAATGATGAAAGAGAAACTTTGTTACACTGCATACGATGTTGATGAAGAGATGAAACTTGCAACAGACACCACGGTTCTGGTACATTCCTACACGGTACGTTACAATTTTCAATACAGCCTCTTGCTGTACAATTACAAGTGCCCACTGATGATTACCTATAATTCTGAAATACATTGCTGATCTCATTTTTACCTCTAAGAAGAACTGAGGGTCTTACAAAAACATTGTACATTGCGGTTGCAATGTTTTATAATGTTCATTAATCAGTAATTTGGCTTTTCAGATTCCAGATGGACGGATAATAAAGTTGGACCGGGAAAGATTTGAAGCCCCGGAAGCACTCTTCCAACCTCACCTGATCAACGTGGAAGGCCAAGGATTGGCCGAGATGGTGTTCAGTACAATCCAGGGAGCGGACATTGATATCCGGAGTGACTTGTACAAACACATTGTTTTGTCCGGTGGCTCCACGATGTACCCCGGTCTTCCTAGTCGACTTGAAAGGGAAATCAAGCAGCTGTACCTTGAACAAGTCCTCAAGGGACACACGGAAAAATTAGCCGTACGTTTCCTGTCTTTGGTGGAATTCGGTCCAACTTGAAGAACTTAGACATTAATTTAAGAACAATTTGCGATTTCAGAAATTCAAGATACGGATTGAAGACCCGCCAAGTCGAAAGGATATGGTGTTTCTTGGAGGAGCTGTACTTGCAGAAGTAATGAAAGACAAGGAAAGTTTCTGGATGTCAAAGGATGAATATATGGAGAAGGGAACAAAGGTGTTGGACAAGCTGGTGAAAGTCGTAAATTGAAAACATTCCGTACGGTTCTTCGTACTGAAACAATGACCAAAATATGCCTTCCTGGCCTCGTAATAAGGGTTTGAAACGTTGCGTAGCAATGACCGTGGAACTTGTGTTGCGAACACAATGAAGCAGGGAACAAATGGCCAATATTGTGATGCGGTTTTTGTTTGATTTTATGAACTAAATTAGGATGTGTATATTTTATGCAACAATGAATAATAATTTTGGAGAGTCTATACAACGTTTTTTGATGTGTACATGAAGATATTAAACAATTTTATCACTATTAAGCATTGGAAATGCTGAAATTATTACGATATACATTGGGCAAAATACAGTAAATCCATAGACGGGTTTCACTAATAAACGTGTTTTAGAATCTGGGGAAAAAATGTAAAAGTGGATATGCGCTTCTATTTATTCAGTGAGAAAGTAAAATTCCAATGGCTTCAGGTACCATCCATAAACCACCTCACTTTTTTAGGATGGCCCTAATCACCCGAATTTATCATTTTTGTAAACACATTGAGAATTTTGAACAAAAATTGGCATGCATTTCCATAAATCTAAATTACGAATGAAAGGAAGAAAGTACAGAAACTTCAGTTATTAATAGACAATGCAATTTCATGTGCGGTCTAAAAAGAATGCATAACATTTAAAACGTTTCTTTTTAAAAGATTTTATTGTTTCATAATGTTTAAAATTACAGTAATCGCCATGAAAGGTTGTGCGGAAAATTGACGTCATCCAGAGGGTCGACTAATTTTAGGGGTCGGGGT
>JAQFZQ010001548.1:0-18813 GCA_034696005.1 Glomeris marginata | reverse complement strand
CGTGGCTTAAGCGATGAGTCAAATACCCCGGCCGACCAATAGAACGGCGTATACGGGTTTTTATCTCTTTTCGTTGATTAGCAAGCGCGCAACATCCCTGCGGCAGACAAAAATCACAACCTGTCTTACTATTCTGCCCTACTCAACAAATTTAGGGAAATGATTGTCTTTGGGTTTAAAAATAGGCAAAAATACCCTGGAACTTCTCCTTTAAATTATTCTCAAATTGAAGATGTAGTATAGTTATCAATATATAATAAATTAACCTAAAATGAACAACTTTAATTTGAACAAAATATTATTTTAAAATATTTCTGTAATGCAGTTTAGTGTTGTATGTATGAAACATAATATTTGTTTATGATGCAGATTCCTATATTTTTATGGAGCCCTTTATGGCATAGTGGGATGTTAATTCCTTGTGTAGGTGGCACAGAAAATGTGTGACGTCAATATGGAAATTTCTGACCTGGGTCAAGCAGCTTGTTTTTACCAGCCCACATACTAAATCTTATTGACAACTAATAGATATACAAAATACACAATTTCTTTTTTAATTAAAATCTGGTACAAAATATGAATAAAAAAAAACAAAAGTATTGTAAACAAGCTTTTGTGACAACAGGAACTATATACTACTTCATGTATACATAGGGCTACACGTTTGTTTTGTTTAATAACTTGAGCATTTTTAATTTATTTTTAAATGACACAAAAATGAATAGGTCCAATACTACATTTGATGAAAATGGCAACACAGCTTTTGACGAACTCCATGTTTGTGTTGATCTATTCAAAAATAAAATCCTTAGCCTATTTCTTTGGAAAGTAATATTACAGACATTATGAGATTATTAATGTAATTATATAGCTGTTCTTTATACAGGAGGACATTATAGAGCTTAACATAGCTGTATACCTTAAAATATAAGACCTTGCATCACGAATTTCTGTATTACCACATTTCTTTTAAACAAAATGGTTGCGGCTTTTGCTTTGAGAACAAGGAAGCAATTGTATATTTTAAAACATTCGTTGTAACATCATATGGCATTAAATTGTAAACACAAGACAACTCCTGTTTATTGTGTGCATGAGAAGGACATTTTGTCACAGTTGTGCAAAATTTCATACATTTTTGAGAATGACATCAACTTCATTTTCATACTATTGCATTCATTTTGCATGATGCATTTTCCATAATTTAATTAATTCTAAACATATATTACATTATAATAAATCAATGCATATAGTTATTTATTTAGATATTATAATCAATTGCTGTAGTGTTTTAATTTAATGAAAATTCTACATTTTGAAATGCAGCTTCTGATCATTATCCTGCATTAGAACAATAGTATTTAGAGCTGAGATTGTTAACAATTACTTGTTCTGATGACCCTGTTAATGTTGACAATCACTGTGAACTTGTCTTGTCCAATTAATAAAACAAAGCTAGGAATTTTGATTGTCCTTAAGATAGCAGTAAAAAAAAACAAAAAAAGAGTAAATGTTGGTCAAGTGTTTATTGTTTGTGTATAATTAACAATTGAGTGAAATTCAAATCAACAGTCACGCCATTTTTGACCCACCAAACACAGATTTTTCAAATGTCATTTTTTTGCATAAATAACTGTAGCAAATTAAAGATAATTAAGATTATGCATAATACAAACCAATGTCTTCTGTTTTTATTATAAACATCAAACTGCATGACTAGACCAAACACTGCATTTGAACTTCTCAAAGATATTTATGACAAACTTTTCTTCCAATAAATGTTCCAATATAAACAAAATGTCTGAGATGTAGGCCTATGCAAGAGAAAGTTGGCATTTGTATATAGTATGGTATACTAGTATGCTTTTGTATTGTCAATAAATGAGTATAATATGCCATAAACACACGTGTATGAAATAAGGTATATATCATTATTGGCACTGATGTGTGAAGTTCAATGGCAGGTGTGGTTTATTATTGCAGTTTATGTAGCAACATGAAAGAATACCTTTCCTCGACCTTGATATTCACTCTACAAATTTTAATTTCTTGTGTCACCTACATGTTATTCAGAGCGATATATACAGTTACTCTTCATTTTGATTTGGTACAGTAACATTGTAGAGGCAATATCCTTCTAAATATCTTGTGTGAAAATACATTAATAACCTTCATATCACTCCTTCTGTCAATGAACTTGACTAGTTTTAAGTAAAAAAGCAAAATATTGTAGGCCTAGTTCATGTGAATTTGTCAAAAAAGTGATCTAGAATTATTCTTCTCAAAATGCTCACACTCACCCATAATATTTATATTTGGTTTCCTCAGTTCCCAGCATTAAATAGCAGACATTATGAGATAGGATCACATTAGTTTAATTAATTAAAAATGTAATTAGTCATCTCATGCAAAAGTATATGGATGAGTATCAAACAAAACTGTTACAACATTTGTTAACATTAATAAAGAAATAAAATATAAATAAGTTTTTAAATTCCTTTGTTCACAAGAGAAACTTCATCATAATATTCTATCTCACAGTCTTACATGTGAATCATAATTATATTTATTGGATTCTTTAGCTCAATTTGAATTCATTTATATTATTACATAAATTGTATTATAAGATGTATATTTGTTAGTTTTGAGAAATTAGTACCATTATAACATTCCATATGTAAAATATAAGTAGGCTTATTTTTAACAGCACACTGCAGAAGAATATTCCAATAAAAAATATTATTAAAAATAATGCTGTTATAATTTTCAGAGCAAAAAAGTGATAAAAACAGAATACGGAAGCCAGTAAAATTTACATTTAATGAATAGTTTCACATGTGAATGTGTAACAAAGTGAAGCTACAATATATCTACTCCACAATTAATCATTTTTTAAATAGATAAATGATAATATGATGCTACCTAACTGTGACAAAAAGCGAAATCATCTTAGCAATGTGGCAAGTTGTTGCGGTCACAGCTTCCTTCATTGTTCTCATCAGGTCAATGTGGGTGACTTTTTTTTCATGACCGGAACCATGCACATCCGCAACATACTGATTTATACGTTTAGTTTAACCCGTTTATCCAGTTAATTGTGTGTTTGTATAGCATTTTTTATTTTTTTTTTATTTATTTTTTTCCAGGCCGCATTTAAGTTGGCTCCACATCTTTTTGTCAACGATTTGTTTATGGGATTCAGTATGGTCCCAAGGTCTTCGATTTCCTAATCCTGTTATCCAAGGGCCACAATTTAATAACAACTTGGGAGGTGGAGCTGGAGGTGGAACTGCGAGTATAATCCCAGTGCAAATTGGAAACTGTGCTTTAATCATCCCAGGAAATGGTGGCAAAGGTGGATTCCCACCATTTGACCCGTAAGTACATTTTCAACAATTCATTGTTCACAAATTCCTACATTAATTCATCTTAAAGTTGCATTAAGTGAAGATTCAATGTTATAATATTATTTTGCAATTTATGTAGTTCACTTTATCACAGACACATTGCAAAAATTATTCACTATACTGAAATCGCGTTCAAAGTTGCACTATGGTTGGTTAAGGTGAAAAGGGGGAGACGAGACCTCTGACCAATGAGGGGGCAGGTATGATGCGAATGTGTATTATTAGTCACTGCTGCTAACAAAGACCCATATCTTCTCCCTTATTGGCTAAAAGTCTAATCTTGACCCCATTGCACCTCCCTCTGTAGTGCAACTTTGAACGCGGTTTTACTATGGTCAATATGTGTTGTTCATGAATCAATCAATGGCCATCAATACTCAACCAGTAAAAATAGCTTCCTAACATATATTTCACCTGTTTCACCTGATTCACATTCATCAAGAATTTCAAAATATATACCCCTGATTCAGGCAAATATTCTTAGATTTGTTGGAAATTTCTTCTGTGAAAATTTATATATGAGCAAATATAATATATAAACAGGAGTTTGATTAGAATAGTTTAAAAATCTGTTACAGAAGTTTCTTCCTAACTCACTGCCAACAAAATGAACATTAATGTAGATTAAAACAAAATTAGCAGCAAATAAAATATTACATAGTAGCCCTACAAACTTTGCAATGAAAGTTTGTATATGTCTATATTAAATTGAAAAATCAAAATGTCACCTTGATGATATGCCACTGATTATTATTGTAATTGGTAATTTTGTACAATTCCTAATGTTATAAATCCTCATTGTGTATAGTGTGGTCTGATATCCAATTCATGATTGGGTAATTTAGCCGATGAATACACCAGTCTATGTTTTTTGCAATCTTGGAATTAAATACGGTACTTATTCTATAATCCTAGAGCTAGCAATATAAGGTTCAGTTGGCAACATGAAAAATTATTGGAAGAAATATACCTGAACAAAAAATTGTAACTTACAAATACGCAGTTGCCAGTGTTCTTCACAGTGTCTCATGAAAACGTGTCTATTCAGTGTTGAATGCACCCTGAGAATGTTCATTAGCTAATTATGATAGGACAGGTTCAAAAGCTGATGATTCAATATACGATTGTGCAATCATGTCTTCTTTCACCAATGTGTACAATCAACCTTGGACTGTTATGTCTGGACATTTGTAAAAGTATAGGAAATGCAAATTAGTGCCGAATTAAAGCGTTGAACACCAATACAATTAATGCCAAAAAGAAGGATATAAAATAAATAAAAATGGATGAATTTTGTTCATGTATACGAATAAAGTTAAAAATATTTGTAACAAAAATTATAATACACTAATCATATTTTGTATTTATCTTGCTTTAAAAACAATTGTCAAATTGTGGCTTACATATTTGGGCATGTAGCAACTAATTATCTGTGAGAAAAACATAAACGTATTCGCATTTACGTATAATTATCCCATTTTTTACCTCGAAATTTCTCAAATTTTCATTTGGTGAAAACAGAGTTGAAACTTTTTTATTTAGAAACAAATTGCAATTCTTAAATTCTGGGATTTTTTTGGAAAAATCAAAAATAATCAACATACATGTTTATAATAAATCTGAAATGGATAAAATGTAAAAAGATATCGTAATATTACTCAGGTCACATATCTTATATAGCAGCATTCCAATGAACTTTGAAAGAAAATGTGTAGAAATATGCGGATGTTTCATTCAAATGCATATTATACAGCACAATTTCAAAAACAGTTGTACATTCCCACAGACGGATCAAAACAATTTTTTGTCCGATTTTATCACAATGTTGTATCATCATTAAAAAACCTCGAATACATTGCCAGTCATTGCAAACATTGAGAACATATAATACTATGTCAAACACCAATTATGAAAATTAAAATGCCACATATTTATATATGCATACATATTTGACAACTACAAAGAATGAAATATTTATAAGTAATGTCTAAAATATTACAATAAATTGCAATTAAATAATAATTATTGTTAAATAAAACACCTGTTTTTTAAACATTTATCTGACATACTATTCCCAATTTAAATTTTTACATGATTACAGTACATTAATTGTTATTTTAAATTGGTAATGTACATGTACAGTATATATCCTCAATAAAGAGAAAAAACTGAAAGTTAAATAGAGGAATGTCAGTATACTATTAAAATATATTCTTAATTCTGCTAAATAAATTTAAATTGCATTGTTCATAATGTCAAATCATTAAACTGCATGTATGACATATTGTATGGTATTGTAAATATAGGTCACATGTTCTTTCAATGTCACTATAGTAGGTACACTAATTTAGAAATTAGTTTTTATCTGTTTTTTGTCCAAAGGAAACAATTGCAAAAACATGACACTTTTCATGTTCTACATTATCTGATTATGTCATTACAAGACACATACACACTTTGTTTCCTTTATATATGTTGAATTGGGACGATTGAGGACCCCCACAGGTCGATGTACCCCACTCCAATGAAAAGATGCAAAGAAAAATGAGAATTGACCCAGATCTGCATATGTGTATATGTTTGAAAATTGATGGAAAATATATTGTGAACGTCTTGCACAGTTGCTGCTATTCGTACACATGAAAAGGGTTCAACTTTTAAAAGCATATATAGTTAAAGAATAGGGGTAGTTGTCCGCCAAAGAAATGGTGTCAAGACCTAATAAGTAACATCAGTCTCACCCTCAAATCAATATTGATCACGTCAACATTATATAAGCAAGAACTAAACTTGAATTACAAAGTTTTTGAGGCCGGTCGTTACTCCTCTCCTTCCAACTATTTTCCTCAAATAATTCTCAAACTGCACACGTCATGACAACTTGTTTATGAATTATGTACATACTCTGAACATTGCATGATGTTATATACCGTTGCCGAGTTACAAGTTACAAAAATGAGAACTCAATGTAGCTATGTCATGAAATAACAAATTTTCGTTTCCTTTTCCCCTCCTTCTTATAAAGGAATCGAGGTGATATTTGTGTTACATACGATGCAGTAAATAGAGCTTTCCTGGAAGCAAGGAGAAATAAAGGTATGTATATAATGCTAAAACATTGTTTCCTTATTATTTGCATTAGACAATAGAAATTAACCCTCAAATCTAAAGAATTTTACAAAAATCTGGAATTTAAATCAATGATATTCATAATAATCATTAAGGTGGAAACATTGATAAACATTAAGAAATAATCAAGTGTTGTAGCTAACAAAATCTCTGTGGAAATTGGTAAATATAGTTATTAGCATTTAAAGTTGTAAAGTTTTCCAGATAGGAGGTCATGCAGCTAGCATAGGCGAACCTCCTAACTTAATTACCCCTTTGAACATCAAGTACTAATATTTTTCCCCTAATTTCCACAGAGATTTGGTTGCAGCACTTGCTTTCTTCATGGTTTTTCTTGGTGTAGGTTAAGTTTCAGGGTACCCTAGAAAATAATGTTAGTTCACCTTTAAAACTAATAAATCTGCATTGTATATTTAATATTGCTACAATAATGATAATATTTATAAGCCAAGTTTTGTTTATTTTATTATTTGTTTACATTGTTATACATGTACAGTGTATATAGTGTAAAGAAAATCAATTCTAGGATATATTTAATTGAATTAATGGATAATCTTTGTTATTGAAGGTTTAACTAATGCGTTTTGATTGGATATAAGATAAATGCAAATAAACTTGTTTCATCATGATAAGAAAGTTGATGTAAAATTTTATAATTAAAACTGTCATTAGAGAAAAGACATAATAGTTAAAAAGTATATATCACAAATATATAATACCTTAATTATTTACAGATAATACACAGTGATCAATTATATTTTTACACAATGACCTTCTCAAAAGCAAGTTTTGTATAAAGTGACTTGAACTAATTTGAACACTATAGCAGATCAACTTGCATGAATAATTCAAGTTTATTTATATTTAATGAAGGATTTTTCTTGAACATAAATGAAATGTAATTTTATAGGAAATTCCTTTCCATTTTGAATTATAAATTATAATCAGCTATTAAATTCCTTCCTGTTTTTTGACTTCATCTCATATTACAAATTTGTAGCCTGGAAAATTCCCATTAATAAAATGATTGAATTGCACTGTCCTGTTTCCATAACATTATGATTAAAGAATTCCATAGCTATATGATTTAAAACCAGATGAGTGCATGTTTCTTGATAATTAGATCTGTCAGAATGTAATAATTTATAAAGCTTCAGGGTTGTCTTTTACTTTAAACTGTCTCTGACATACTTCATTAATATGTGAATTTGTGTATAATGTAACACATGTACTTTTTCCAGTTATTCCTCCTCCACCAGCAAATCGAGAATGGAATACTCAAAATATGAGCCCTGTGGGCGACATTGTTCTGGAAGTGTCAAAAATAATTGCCAGGCAGTATGTATAAGAATAGTATTTACTTTCCATATTGTATATATACTATACTTATAATCTCAATAATGACTGTTTATTGGAAACAAGAGTTAAACCAATTTGTTTTCTGTCGTTTCAGGCACCGTTTGACACCTGACATGGTTATGCATGGTTTACCATTAATCGACACAAGTAGAACTCTCATTTGGGATGTTTGTCCAGAAATTTTAAAACCCTTAAAATGTGAACCAAAACGTTTCCGGGAATTGGATGGATTGTGTAATAATCTGAAAAATTCCCAATTTGGAGTTGCTTGGACATCACTACAAAGGCTGTTACCACCTGCATATGCTGATGGTAAAATTATATCTTTCCTCAATAGTTCTAGTGTACCTCACACATTTCAAGTGTCCATAACCAGGAAGTACTATTGAACTTAACAGGTATTGATGCTCCGAGGGTTTCTGTTGATGGACGTCCTCTACCAAGTCCTCGAATAGTCAGTGCACATATGCACAGTGATGCTGGAGGGTTTGATCATGCTGTGTCATACACGTTAGTTGGATGGGGACAAATGACAGACCATGATATGGCAATGGCAGCATTTACTGAAAGTTAGTTAGATTTCAATACTAATCACCAACTCTGAACTTCATAGAATGTACAGAAATGGGACAAATGGGTACTGAAAAGCATTAGAATTCTTAAAATTGAACTGGACTTTTCATACTATAATAATAAAACATGTTTACAACAAGTTAAACAGTATGGTATTCAGGGAAGAACATGTATATAGTGGTATCACCATAGCATATAGTGTGATCAAGCACAAGAAGAAACTTGAAAGAGTTTGGAAAGGGGAGTTAAAATAGCTTTTGTGTGTGTGGTATGTTGCCTCCTTATGTAATCAATGACTGAATATAGCTATATTGTGTTCTGAATGTAATAATTGATTGCATTGCAACACCTCCTCCAAAAAAATCAGCCATCCTTAACCCTTCCCAAGTCATTTCTTGTGTTCAATCAAACTACTATATGGTATATGAAATTCAAAACAGCTGACAGTCATTGGCTTGAATCAAGATGGCGACAAACATTGTGCATCAGAGAAGAATTATCAAATTTCTGTGTAAGGAAGATGTAAATAGACCTTATGGAATGAGAGGTCATTCCTAATCCTGATTAAAATAATTTATTTATAATTTTTAAAGAAAATCTAGTGATTAAGGCAGATACTTTTAGTCCAATTATGTAACAGGTGCTGTCTGCATATTGTCACTATTGGAAGAAACAACTAATGTATAAATAGGAATGGTGGTACCACTATAGTAATTGACCACAGTCCAATGGTCCAATACACACATTAGGCCTACTATATAGAAACATTTCCAGTAGGGGTTTTATGTCCAAAAAGTCTAGGTACAATTAAAACTACCCTTGTACTGAATCTCTGGATTGTTATAACAGGGTATGAGGGATGTTACAATAGATTATTTCATTTGTATGATATTCTACCTTACTGATATAACATTGATTCTCAAAGTCAGAGTTTGGTGATTTGTTTGTTGTGCATTGAGTTGTAATGTCTGCATGAACTACATGTTTGCAATCTTTCTGCAGTTGATTCTGAGGGAAATGAACCTCCTTGCTGCGACATCCCACTACCTGAACGTCACCGAAACTGTTTCCAAATCGAGGTTCCTCCCAGGGACCCTTTCTACGCAAGATTCAACCAGAAGTGCATCGATTTTGCAAGATCCGCTGTCGGCATCCGCAACAGTTGCAAATTAGGTTTGTACTATCTAGATATTTAACAGTATGTTCAATTGCTTTATTTATATGGAATATATCCTAAGGTCCTCGAATACAGATGGATGCAGTGTCACCCATATTAGATGGCAATTACATCTATAGCAATTCCCCAGGGAAGGCAGCCTTCCTTCGCAGCTTCCGCGGAGGTCCTTGTACTTTAATGAAAATCTAGCATCTTAGAAAATTAGATAAGTATAATAACAGTTTTGCTTTCTTTTTTATTACAGGACAACTACGTAGTACTCCAGCTTTCAGGCAATTTGGATTAAAGGACATGTTACCGTTAAAGATCAGAAACCCGGATGAAATCTGCCTACGACCCAATGACAATACATTTTGCTTCGATGCAGGTCCAAGAATGACATGAAACTAATATGTAGAAGTTTAGTTAGTTAATATACTAATGAGTAAGTTATTGATAAACAGGGGATATCCGTGCCAATGAACAGATCATGTTGGTCTGCCTTCACACGGTGTTAATGCGAGAACACAACCGCATTGCCAATGGTTTGTCTCAAGTGAATCCTCACTGGGATGATGAGAGATTGTACCAAGAAACAAGGAACATCATGATTGCTGCTCATCAGCACATTACATACAATGAATTCCTTCCAATGGTTCTTGGCAAAGAAGTAATGGAGAAATATGGACTTATTCTCCTGAAACAGGTTTGTCAAGTTGTTTTTCATATTTGTTGGAATTGATCCCAAGAATAAGAATTAATGTGACAATCTTTATTTTATATGAAGGGTTACTATGATGGATATGATCCAAACACAAACCCAGCTCTGTTTTCATCATTCCTAACAGCTGCTTTTAGATTTGGACACAGTATAGTTCCTACAACCATTGTCAGGTTCAACAAATTCCACCAACCTGTTGGTATGTTTTTGAGTGCTCCCTTAAATCTACTAATAAAGGAGCAAATGAAACTAATTTGGATTATATTAATTTAAAGGTTCCCAAAGGATGAGTACGTTAATTAGGCAACCATTTGATTTGTACAAAGCTGGATGGTTAGATCAATATTTATTGGGATTTGTCAATAGACCAGCACATGCAGTAGATGCCTCAGTCAGCCATGAGGTAACACATGCAACCTATTACAATTTATTAAATGCAGCCATAAAAGATTAAGACATATTGAATTTAAAGTTGTTTTACAATGAAAATATTTGGTAAATGTTTCCTAATTTGTTCCAATTTTGTAGATTACAAATCACCTTTTCGAAAGACCTGGTGACCGGTTTGGGATGGATTTAGCATCATTGAATGTGCAACGTGGCCGAGATCATGGTGTACCTGGTTACAATGCATTCAGAGAGTTTTGTGGAATTGGAAGAGCAAGGTCATTCAATGACCTCATTGGATCAATGCCTAATGATACTGTGCGCAGATATTCAGAAATATACAGGTGACACTTTGGATCTCTTATATTACTTATAATTGAATAAGAAATTTCAATATAGTAACTAATTCAATAAATTTGAACAAAATCTATAGGCATATTGATGACATAGATCTATGGAGTGGAGGATTGTCAGAGTTTCACCTTCCAGGTTCTATGGTTGGACCAACATTTGCCTGCATTATTGGAATGCAATTTCGACATTTGAAAAAGGGTGATCGATTTTGGCATGAAAATCCAGGATGGCCTTCATCATTCACACCAGGTTCATTTCAAATAAACAATAAGACATGGTATACATGTACTAACAACAGAAATTGAAACTATAGTAAATGAATATTTGTAGATCAACTTCAAGAAATCCGAAAAGTGAAACTTTCCAAAATAATGTGTGATAATACTGATGACATTGACACCATTCAAGTTTATGTAATGGTCCTTCCAGACAATGAAATGTAAGTAAATTTCACTTTTTCCATTGTCATTGCAAACTAAGTACATCTTTGCAAATCACTATAAACTTAATATTATTAAAGCCTTATTTGCATCAAGAGTTTCAAAAATGTTATTCATTAAGGTTTTGTACTTTTTCAGATATACCTAATGTAAACGTTTGATTTCTCTGTTTTAGAAACCCAAGAGTACCTTGTAAAAGCCAAGTATTGCCATCAATAGACCTTTCAAAATGGAGAGAAAACTTTGTGGGTTAATTAATCAATGGCAGCCATTTGCAATTTCATCTCATCGACTCGATTCGTTTTATACCGTGCGTGTGCTATAAGTGCGTATCAAAGCTGATGGTATAAATTCTTTGGAGTAATTTCGTCCAAGGTGTACATAAGGGCATTCCTCGGTCACTGGACACTAACTGCAAGTGGACGAAGTGAAACAGAATATTTTCTCGTTTTAAGCTAAAATAACGTTTGACGTGGAAGTGCATGCATGCAATGATAGAGCTGGAAAAGCTCACCTTTTGTGCAAGATGCAATGTGTGCATTTGATTTTCCGAAAGTTTGTACATGTAATTTATCTCGGAGAATGTTTTTGTTTCTTTCAATTCGAGATATACGTATACATCTCGATATATTTGTGCAGTGATAACTATGCAACAATACAAATGGTATTGATATATATAGATCCGACTTCTCTAGAGAATCTTACGACAAGGCTACTAAAACTGTTTGGTTAATCTATACAGTGTTATTTTCTCTTATTTGTCATGTGCTACTGTGTTATACTCAGGTGCATAAAGCTAATGTTATTTTGTCAACAAAAAAAAATGAAAACATTAACAGGAATTCATGAATTATAATTGAAATAAGTTACGTATGTAATAATATCACCGTTAACAAAATTAATTTAGTAGACCTACAGTGAGATGTTATAATGGCACAGTTTGGGAGAAACGAATAAATAAGTGCTCAACAAGGTAAGCAATCATTTCAACAACAAATGCAAGTGCATTGCAAAAGTTTAGAAACACGCACCGACATCATCGACACGTGTGTCTATCTGAAATTATTTCTGAACTCCCTGATTGATTAGGTAAATTGTAACACAATAGTTTGAATCTGTGGAATCAAGGTGAGTGAAACGAATTAAACCCTTTCAAAAAGTCACTATTTGTCAACATTTGTCATCATCAATGGTGATAACCGCAAAGTAATTCGTAGATGGCAAACACGTGAAATATAAAATTCAGTGTCTTAACATTTCATTTAATTGTGTGATGTGGGATTAACTAATCATACACTTCACCAGATTGAAATCAAGAAAGTTTATATGAGTGACATAAAGGGCAGGACATTCTATGATGCATGTCATGAGAATTTGCCGAATGTTTGCATTTGTTGCACGTCCAAACATTTAAATCGTACAGTGGGCGTCCTGTAGCTATGCAAATGGTAAATTTTGCATCGCAGTTAGGGCAAACAGTGCACCTGATGTACGAAAACAGCTTAAAATTAAACTGCTTTCAATAACGAAAATAAATAAAAGTGAGTCTTACTGGTCGGAGATCACAGAATCGCATGTCGGACATTCCACGGTGTGTAACTTTGCATTTTTTGGACTGTGCCTTTAAGTAATATAAAACAAATATCATTGTATAATATAACAGGAAATAATGATAACATCATTCAATAGTTTTGATATATTACTTCATAAAAATCTCCATAGCCAAATCTTCATATATTTGACGCCGTGCCTGCGGAAGGGTTTCCAGTGATTCTAGCTTGATGAATGCTTTTGAACAATTTCCATAAGCTTGGTTTGCACAGCTGACAAGTGCTGGAAAAATTATCATACTTGTAAATAAATACATAAACATACACTTGAACCGAAATGAGTATGGTCATTTATCTTTTACCTAATAATGAGCTCACTTCTTCAGCGTCTAACAAGTCATCGTATTCCTGAAGATGCAATGCAGTCTTCATTGCTGCATCAGTATAACCTAATAATAGGGTTATGAGCTTATTACTTCAATCCATTTATTAAATTACATTACATTTAGTGAATAAACTGTAAGTTACTTGCATCATTGAATGCTATTAAATGTTTACCTCCGTAAAGTTGTCGCTGAGCCAATAAGTAAAAATGATATGCTTCTGCACCCCTCCAATTATTATCTATCAATTTAGTGTCACTCATTGATGACACAATAGCTTCTTCTTCCAATAAACCCATCAAAGTAGCCTTGGCCTATTTATATTGAAAGGTTTACATTTGCTAGATAGGACTAAATTCCATTTCAATTCAGACAGAATAATCAATATACCTCTGGTTTTGAAGAAGAACTACGGCTGCTGGCAGCATTCCTCATATGTTGATGATAATCTTCAATAAGCAATGCAATGAGTACATAAATTTTCTTAATTACAAGAGGTTTTGTCTTCCTTTTCGCTTCTGCTTTAGCAATCTATTAAAAAGATAAAAATACCTACACTATATTGGAATATAACCAGTACATCCAATTAAATAACAGATATATTTACACTGGATAGTAGTCTAGCAGCATCCAAGAATCTACCAGCTTTGTGGTACAACTCAACAGCACTCATAATTTTGTTTTTATCTAGAAGGTGTTTGGCATATTTTGCCAATAAAGTTGCAATTTCTTTGATGTTGTGTTTTTCAGCTAGATCAATGGCCATATTCCATTGGTTGAGATGAATGCAACAATCAATTGCAGCATTAATTTTGTTACTCTGTTTGAAGGAAAGACATTTATAGTTGCAAAACTTATAATTGTTAAATTAGGAATTTACAATGGCAACCTTAATGAAGCAAGCCACAGCTTGTTCACACATTCCCACAGAAGTGAAGCTGTTTGCAATATCCTAAAAGGCAAACATGAAATACAGTATAAGTATATATTAATCAATTAATGGATAAGCTAGTTAAGTTTGAATTTTATACCGATAAAAGTTTGTGTCCTTCTGGAAGAGAATTAGCTAATTTTTCCAAATTGCCATAATCCTCCAGGATATAATAGCATTTGGATAACTGTTCTTGATTACATCCTTGCTCATAATATTTCACAGCATCTTCCCTATATATTTTATAATACTACATATGTGTACTCTATATTGGAAATACCAGTTTGTAGTGTGTTTTGAAAGTGGTAATGGTACACAGCGGTGGGTTATAATGAAACATAATGGCCCATTGTTTCAAAACACACTACTGAATAATATCAATAATATACATACCACTTCTGGCGTTCTGCAAAGTGATCCCCAATGGCATTCCATGCCTCTTCTAAAAGGATATCATCTCCTGCAGAACCACTTTTTAACAATTGAACTACTTGAAACCAATCACCAAGTTTACGCCGAAGTCCAACCGCAAGATCCCTATTTCATGTAATATACTAAATATTAATAAACAAAACCCACAAAAACCTAAAAGTATTAGGTAATAACACTCTTGGTAATATTACTTAGTTATTATGTACTTACCTTCTATCCATTTCAATGTACAACTTCTCCGCTTCATCATAGCGTCCGAAGTATGCGGCAACTTCTGCGTGCTTCAGTTTATCATTCTGAATTTATAAAAATTCATTATTTCATAGTTTAAGTATCAATCTACATTTAATCACAAAAATACTGTCTTTATACATACCTGAATATTGAGTCGTTTTATGTATTCAATTGCAGGATAATCCTTGCACCGTACATACGCATTTTCTGCAGTTTTCAGATCCAATTTCTCTAATGCTGCTTCACCAAGCAAACGCCTATTTTTAGAAAAATTGATCAAAGTTTAATTATCCAAACATTTGTTAAAATTTGAAGATTCTAAAATAAAATGAGTCATACCATAATCGAGGATGAGAATTATCTTCAATGAAAGACATTGCATCTTGAATTCCAACTTGCTTCAATAAATCTCGAGTATCTCGAAGAGACTGAATAAAAGTTATTTTGTGTTCAACCCTTTGATCAACTTATACTTCAAATATAAAATGGTTGATATTTTAGAAAATAGAATAAAAAAAGCTTACTTTCACTTCTATATCTACAATATGGGCTGGTAAAGGGTTTTCAGCATCTTGAAGTATTTCATCAAGAAGAACTGTTCTAATCTGAAGATCTTCAAATGAACATATGTACCCACTACTTGTGATAGGTTCCTGTAAATGATTTATCATATTTAATCCAGCAACATTTTTCTCATTTCCAAGTACAATTTAAATGAAACAATACCTCAGGGTCCAATAGTCTCAATACATACATTCTGGTTTTTTCAACCACTGTAAATAGTTCAGGATTTTCCTGCAACACATAATTCATCATTGTTAATCCTATATAAACATGCATATATAACTTAAAAATGCTCATGGTTCATACCAATCAGTGATTATCATTTTCCAAAAGTTTCCAGGTTTCCCAGAGTGGTATGAACCCTGATGCTAACACATACAATAAATTAACTGAACTTACAGCAGACCATTTCATGTCCCAAACATCTTTTCTATCAGATTTAATGATCTGATTTTCTGATTTGCTGAGCAACTCGACAAACAGCAGATTTCCAGTTACATCCATCACAGCTAATCGACTAATACAAATGTTATTATTAAAATCTTATATATTATAGTACATATAGTAACAAATGCAACATTTTATATACTAACGTAGAGTTGCAATTCAGTGCAATGCGATGTGGCCGTGATGTCAATGTATATTTTTGGACAAGAGCAACATTAGGTAAAGTGTATTGTTGAAGTACACCTGATTCCTTTGCCTTTTTAATGTAAAAATCTCTTATTGATCATATGGATTATTAAATATACATTATAAAAATCATTACCACAATGATAGTTTTCTCAGATGCACACAAGGCACAAATTGGGTCTGATGTAACCTAAAATAAACAATTAATGCCATTCACAAATGAAATTATAATATATCTAAAAGTTCAATGTCCCAAACTATATTTACCTTGAGTTTCTGGGAAATGGCCTATGTAAATAACATATAAACATGTTACATAAACTTATATCTGCCGAGTAACATATTTACAATGAAATAAATTCTTACTTCGTATAGTTTGTCAAGATCTTGACTTGTATCTGTCAGTCCTGTTGGGACATCATCAACATGGTAAACTCTATTATATATCAACCATAGTATCAACACATAAAGAAATACAAGATATTAGTAAATTGATTGGGTTTGGGGTGTGTAAAACCAAATAAATTACTGTACTTTTCAGCTGTCTCTTTGAATTTAGCACTGCTGATGCTACTTTGTGGTGTCCTATATTGCCAAATTAGAAAATGCTCACTGGATGCAGCAATAATGTGATTTGCAGTCAGAACCAAGTGAACTGGTTCAATGTTCACATATTTGGAGTCTATTGGAGTTCCAATAGCATTGCAAATCACCAATGCATACTAATTAGCGTGCAATATAAATTGGGATTTAGAACTTGAATCAAAATTATGTATTATCAGCTATTATTAAAGATGAACTGACATGATTTTATAATGTACCTGAAACTTAATCTACACTCATTTGGAAATTAGTAAATCAGTTATTAGCACTTTAAGTTTTATAGTTTACTAGTACAGGAGAACCTCCTAACTTAATTACCCCATCTAGCTTTAAGTGCCAATAACATTGTTTTACTAATTTCCATTGAGATATTATTGCAACACTTGCTTTCTTCATGGTTTTTCTTATTTCAGGGTAGGTACATGCACCTTAGAAAACCATGTCATGTCACCTTTAAGAATTTGAGAAACACACCCGTCCATTGTCATCATCTGTTCTAGTGGAAAGCACACAGTATTCCCCTTCAGCCGCCATAGAGATTAATCTTTTCACATATTTAACATGTCGCTGAAGAAAATCAAAAGTATAAACATTAAATTGTTTCCTTTTCTTGTAAGTCATAAATTATACATACATACCCCTTTTCCATGTACGTCCCAAAATACAACGCAAACATCAGTCCTATCAGGCTTGTGATACGTGTACACAACAGTGTTGGCGAAATAACACCACTATTATAGGTAAAATTATTATACATTTCTTCTTTATATAAAAAAATTGTGAGGAGTGGAATTACAAAATTATATAAGTTATTCCAAAGCTCTTCACTTTACAATCAATTTCTTATATTTCATACCTTATAATCTGGACGGACATTGGCAAAGTAAATATATGAATCAACAGCTAATGCAATACGAAGTCCTCCGCCTTCCCATGAGCAAGAAGAAATGTGTTTTCCAGGGATTTTCAGACTTCTAAGATGCTGCATGAATAACAAGGTTGAGTTGCATTTTCAAAAACTTAAAGTGAAAATTTTATAGTCAACTCAAGAGCAAGTGACTATAACAAATCCACTGCATTTGCAATAAACCAACCTGCCCATATGGTGTGTAAAACTGAACAACATTACACTCTTTAGTTGTTCCATCTTCAATTTTAGCAATTCCAGCCACAGCCAACATACTTCCATTATGATTCCACTCCAAAGACACAACGCTGAGGCATGTATCCACCAGAACTGGGCCTGGAAACACGATTTCAATTTGAAAACTTGTTGGCCTTTACATTGGGGATGAATTTATATAAATTTCAATTATTGTTTTTACTATCGTCTGCTTCGTTCTTCATGATTTGCATTCTACCATTACTGTAACAAATTGCCAAGCATGGGCAATCGGCTTCAATATTTCCTCCTCTTCCATGATACCAGCAAATGCCAGCCAAACCAACTGATAATGGGCTCGTTGCTAGGCACTGAATGTTCACTTTGGACTGAAATAACCAGATTTGAAACATACAGTGAGTGCATATAGTAAGTATATGTATATTCAAGGTGTAACAAAAGTATGTTTATAGGTAGGGCTTAATATAAAGAAAACAGTTTTCTTACAATGCTGCTTCCAGTGTTGTCGAATATATGCACTTCTCCAGAATGAACTCCGAAAAGAATTAATTTCCCATCTGGTGACCACTAATAATTATAAAACATTAAACATTAATTGAACAATATATAAATTAATTACATCATGTCACAACAATTGACCAATACCTGAACATTAGTTAACTGAAATCCTTTTAAATCCTTTCCCCAAATACGATTTCCATCAACTGAGCCAACAATCACTGCTCCTAAAATTTATTTAAATTTAGGAAACTTCTGCTATATACGTAGGCTATCCGGAAAGTAGTGGCCGTTTTTTATTAACAAATTCCATGCTGCCATAATGCAAAATTTTAA